>SKCR01030465.1:0-103692 GCA_019454045.1 Zanthoxylum bungeanum | reverse complement strand
AGATGGTATTTTGAATAATGGTATCTATGTCTTACAAACTAATAAAGAATGTTCAACCTCTAATCTATACAACGTTAACTCGAATAATCTCAATGAATCGCTTCTATGGCACAATCGCTTAGATCATATCAATGAAACAAGATTAACTAAGCTACATAAGGATGGGTATTTCAAACCCTTCAAATATAAACCTTATGGAACTTGTGAGTCTTGTTTACTGGTAAAATGACCAATTACCCTTCAAAGGTAAAAGACAGCGTGCAACAGAGACATTAGAACTCATACACTCTGATGTATGCGGACCAATGTCAGTCACTGCTAGAGGTGGATTTTCCTACTTCATTACCTTTATCGATGATCATTAGCGATATGGGTATGTGTACCTTATGCAGTACAAATCTGAAGCCTTTGAGAAATTCAAAGACTTCAAGGCTAAAGTAGAAAACCAGCTTAATAAAAGTATTAAGTCACTAAGGTCTGACCGAAGTGGTGAATACTTAAGCAACAAATTTCAAGATTACCTGAGAGAAAATGGCATTGTTTCCCAGTGGACTCCTCTGGGAACTCTACAACATAATGGGGTCTCCGAAAGGAGAAATCGGAAATTATTAGATATGGTTCGATCAATGATGCCAGGCACGGATCTACCTCTTTCATTTTGGGGTCTTGCTTTAGAAACTGCAACACTACTACTAAACCAAGTTTCTTCCAAGACTGTTAGTCAAACACCATATGAGTTATGGTCTGGGAAACGTCCTAGTCTTAGTTATCTAAGAATTTGGGGATGTGACGCATATGCCAAGCTCACACAAACTAACAAATTGGATGATATGGCAGTCAAATGTAAGTTTGTAGGATATGCCTTGAACTCAAGAGCATACGTGTTCTACGTCCCAAATGAACAAAGAACATTTGTCTCATGAAATGCTAAATTTCTAGAGAATGAATTCCTTCTCAAGAAATATAGTGGGAGTAGACTTGACCACGATGAGGTACGAGAAGAACAAACTACCATAGAACTAAACCCAGGCCCCTCAAAAGGGCAGCGACGGAACAACCACAAGGTTATGAACTCAGAAGGTCTGGTAGGGAAAGACATGAGCCTGAAAGATATGGTTTCCATATTGATGAGGAACATGATCAGGTCATTGATAATGACGATCCCACCAGTTATGATGAAGCAATGCATGACATTGATTCAGTCAAGTGGCTTGAGCCATGAAATCCGAAATAGACTCTATGTATCAGAATCAAGTCTGAGACTTGGTAGATGCACCTGAAGGGATAAAACCCATAGGCTGCAAGTGGATTTACAAGCGTAAAACTAATACAGAAGGCAACATCCAAACCTATAAGGCTAGGTTGGTGGTGAAAGGTTATAGACAAATCCAAGGAATTGACTATGACGAAACCTTCTCACATGTTGCAATGATAAAGTCCATTCGAATTTTACTGGCACTAGCTGCAGACTTTGATTATGAGATTTGGCAGATGAATGCCAAAACAACATTCCTTAATGGGAACCTCGTAGAGGAAGTCTATATGACACAACCTGATGGGTTTGCATCTAAGGATGATCATAAAAAAGCTTGCAAGCTTAAACGATCCATTTATGGACTCAAGCAAGCCTCCAGAAGTTGGAATATATGATTTGATGAGACAATCAAAGAATTTGACTTCATCAATAAAGTAGACGAGCCTTGTGTTACAGGAAAAGTAGTGGGAGTGATGTTGTATTTCTTGTATTATATGTCGATGAAATATTAATCATCGGGAATGATATTCCCATGATGCAAGCCACCAAGCAATGGTTATATTAGAATTTCTCCATGAAAGATTTGGAGAAGCAGTCTACATCCTCGGCATTAAGATCTACCGTAATAGATCTAAGAGGTTGTCAGGACTTTCTCAATCTACGTACATAGATAAAGTTTTGAAAAGATTCAAAATGGAAGATTGCAAAAGAGGTAATTTACCTACTTGTCATGTAATCAAATTATTTAAGGAGCAATGTCCACATACTCATTCAGATAGAGAGCGTATGAGTAGGATCCCTTATGCTTCAGCAATAGGATCGATCATGTACGCCATGCTATGTACAAGACCTGATGTCTCTTATGCTCTTAGCATAACGAGCAGATATCAGGCAAATCCTGGTGAGCAATATTGGGCAGCTGTCAAAACAATCCTCAAGTATCTGAGAAGAACTAAGGATGTGTTTTTGACATACAGAGATTGTTCTGAGATGAAAGTCATTGGTTACTGTGATACGAGCTTTCAGACCGATAGGGATGACAACAGATCGCAAAAAGGATATATGTTTACTTTGAATGGCGGTGCTGTCAGTTGGAAAAGCTCAAAGCAGTCACCTATAGCGGACTCCACCACTGAAGCCGAGTATATTGCAACATGTGAGGCTACTAAAGAAGCAGTCTTGATAAAGAAGTTCATCACGGAGCTGGAAGTGCTTCCCGCGATAAAGAATGGTGTCACGATGTACTGTGACAACACGAGCGCCATTGCTCAATCAAAGGAACCAAGGTCCCACCAGGAATCCAAGCAAGTACTTAGGCGATTTCATCTCATCAGGGAGTTTATTGAGAGAAAAGAAGTTATTATAGAGAAAATACCCACAAAAGATAATCTTGCAGATTCTCTTACTAAAGGGCTGACTCAACAAAAGCATAATAGGCACACCCGAGAGTATGTTGTCCAGATTCATACTAGTTGGCTATAGTGCAAGTGGGAGATTGTTAGGGATATGCCCTATATCCAACTTGTGGATGGGCTATATGTACATGTATTTGTAATATTTTCATTAATTAATAAAATGGAAATCTTTATTATACGTGCCTTACATAACTTATATGAATCATCAACACTGTAATAAAGCCCTGGGAGTAATAAGATGATGGCTTCCACGTCTTATGAGAATCATTACTCTTAAATGTTCCTATTCAAAGTTTTGTGAATAATCTGGGCGTTCATAAAGCGGAGAGACTAGCATGATGATATGATCCGCCCTTAAGTGGGGTAGCTGATCTCATAGGCTACTAGCGGAGATCCGTCAGCTTGGTGTATCACATGGATGCATGAGTTGCTCATGTCCATCGAACTGACCACCGAAAGTTTTCATATGGAGTGTTTATCCCATGTGTCTGTGAGAACTTTCATGTATCGATTATATGACTAGTCCTTAGACTTGAGGTATTTACAATCTTATGTGTGGATCAAATAACTTTGACATTCTCCTTCCCCGGTTCAAAAGATCCGGTCATAAGGGTATGATTGGGTCATTTGTTGAAACACATGAAGTTTGTAAAAATACAACAGAGAATCGCCACTCTCTCGGATAATATTTTCTTATAAGAGTAGTATTCCAATTCGAGGGTTGATATGTGTGATCAATGCTTGAGACTGTGGCCACAGAGGAAAAATCATGTGAGATTCTTGGGTTAGCACGATTCATGACACTATCAACATTATACCTTTGACCATATAGGTAGACATTGTCCGTACCCTAGGTCAATAGGTGGGGATACAGTGAGGCGAGGGACCGTATCATATGTAAATCGCATACAGAATGGGTATATATATCTTTCCTTATCATTTGGGTATTTGCGTCTGACCATCGACAGAGGCTTTTGCATAATTTAGTGTTTCATGTTAGTAAACTGATTTATTACACAAACATAAAATAATCACTTCATCTTTTAAAAGATATTAGAATGATTCACAACCCTAGATCTTTGTGTCTTTTGTTATTTTCCTTAGTATTTTCTTTTGTCTTTTTATTTATTTATTTATTTTGCAAAACTACAGTCAACCAAATCAATCAAGCAATCATTCTCTTATCCCTCAATTAGATATCTGTAAATAAGTAGATTCAATAATTAATAACAATAGTAGGAATTAAGTCCTCGTGGGATCGATATTTTTATACTACTTGAACGATACGTGCGCTTGCGTTATACTCGCGTGTTTACGTCGGTCAAGTTTTGGCGCCGTTGCCGGGGACTTATTTTTCTTGAGTTATTAATTTGAAGCTATCTAATTTACTTGTATCTAATTTTCTTTATCTGTAATTTTTATTTCTTTATTGTGTTTTCAGGTGATTGAAAAAAAAATGGAACATTATTGGGAGATTGAGAGATTACGTGCTTTACAAAAAAATACACCCCACATCTGGGAGCAACAGTCCGATTTTCTGAGGCCTGTTGTACAGCCCAACGACTATCACTGGATGCCTGAACCAAGCAATACCACATTTTCTCAACAAGACGCAATGGGGAGATGTGACATATGTAATAGTAACCACCCTATAGATTATTGCAAATACAACTACCATCCAGGTTGGCAGAGCTATCAAGATCCTTCATGGTATGACGAGCCATCACATTTCACAGAACCACATTTTCCATCTTATCCACCACCCACCTACAATGATCTTCATCAACAATCAGAACCATCAGAGGAAGATCAGTTGCCAAACATGCTTGAAGATATGTTCAAGAAACGAAAAGAAAAGTTGGATACAATGCTTGAAACAAGTAAGAATCAATTTGAAAGTATTCAGAGACAATCAGAATTCATTCAGAGGATGACAGATCAAATGAGACAATTCACAGAAAACCAGAACTACATACCTCAAGAACCAGTTTCAGATGACACTAATGAAGCCTTCGAGTACCAATCATTTCACAATGACACTTCAACAGAGGAGGAGGCTGAGCAGTATCAACAACCAAAGGTATCAGTTCAGGAGCCCCGAACCGGCAAGGTCTCAATTTGACTTTTATTATTCAGACTCTGACGAGGATGAAGCTGATTTATTTGTACCAACTGCACCAACAACGGAGGATCAAACTTTCAATCCTCAAAATGAAGATCTTGGAGCATGCTTTACCTTGATGTTTGAAGAAGATCTACCTAAACCATCCATTCCAGTCATATCAGAGGATGAAAACCTAATGTCAGAAACATATGTGCATCTTCAGGTTGACAATTTTGAAGCATGTATTTCACAGATAACAGATGAAGTTCTGAATACAAGAATTTTACAATACATCTGTGAAGAAAAGGTGGAGCAAGAAACAGAGCAAATGAAGGAGCAAATGTCTGACCTTAATAAAGATCCAGAGCATTCAGGAGAAACATCGCTGTTTTGGGGAGAACAAATCAAAGATATCGCCCAGAAGCTTGACAGAATGGAACTCCCATTCCAAGTCAAACACCATACGAGACCTCCTTATTTTCTTTCTTTCTTTTCAGGAACCACTGAAGCAATAAAGAACAAAAAGGTGGCACAAGCACTAAATGGGACAAAATTTTTTATGCTACCTTACCGTTGGAAGAGACCCTTCAATAGCAACGCTCATGGGATTGTCTTTGATCGGACATCTAAAACAACATTGAAACCTCCTTAACAGATGAATTTTAGTCACGTCTGGCTGAAGACTAAAAATTTAGCGCTAGCATGGAGGCAACCCAATGCAATTTGTTGTAATTTCTGTTTTATATTTTGTGTATACATGTTGTAGAATTTTTTAATTTTGTGTGTTATTTTTGTAGGGAAAAGCACAAACGGAGCATTTTTAGACAGAAGGAATGGTGTTTGGCAAAAATGAAAGCTAATTCATTAGCGATGGCTGAATAAGGAATGGATTCTTGAGACGCATCCTAATGAATTTATACCAAACGAGTGGCATATTGCATACACAATTTCGTTCACTTAATTATTGCTTTGATTCATTTTTCTGTTGTAATTATCTTTATTTTCGTAGACAGGATCCAGACTTTTTGACCTTTCACGATTCATTTTGTTGTTTAGCTAATAAGCTTCCTCTGGAATATACTAGTGCTATTATTACTCACCTGTTTCAGGTACTATAAAATCAGCCCGTCATTGCACTTTGGAAGGCATCCTGATTTGAGAAAGAAATACATAAAAAAAATGGAAGCCACTTCGAGAAGACGAGTTGAGAACATTTGCGTGTTTTGCGGTAGTAGTGTTGGTGTTAAGACACAATACGTAGAGGCAGCACAGGAATTGGGTCAAGTCTTAGCTGCAAGGAATATGCACTTAATATATGGCGGAGGCAATCTTGGACTTATGGGGATCGTTTCAAAGGCTGTACAGGAAGGATGCGGTCACATTTTGGGAATCATCCAAAAACCCTTGGCAGAGGCAAATCTTATTGGATCATCAAACGGAGAGGAACTTATTGTGCCAGGTATGTCTGAACGACTGGTAGAAATGATTAACCGTGCTGATGCTTTTATCGCTTTTCCAGGTGGCTTGGGCACATTGGAGGAAATTTTTATAGTTCTATCTTGGGCGAACCTGAACATACACCAGAAACCGCTTGGACTATTTAACGTTGATGGATTTTATGATTTTCTTTGTGTGTTTCTTGATGATGCTCGGAGAAATGGGTTCATGTCAAAACCTGTGAAAGAACTCCTCTTTACTGCCAGAACTGCTCCAGATTTAATAGACCAACTCATAGCCTATGAACCACAAGTTGACCCTATCCTTTCAAAGATAAATTGGTCCGAGGACGATCGTGGTAAGAGGCGTCGGATTAATCTGGATCTTAACCTTTAATTTCCTGTAGATTTTCAGCTAACCAGGTACGACCTTCTTAACTCTTCTTTTATTGTTTAAGACATTGGGGATAATGTCTCATTTAGGTTTGGGGGAGGGAATTAGTTGATCAGTACTTTGTTTTTAGTTTGTGTGTTGTTTTTAATTTTCGGCCAAAATTTTTCGAAAAAAAAATTGAAAAATTTTCAAAAAAAAAATTACAAAAATATTTTGTGTTTTTATATAGCCGAGTAAGGAGTTTCCACTCGTGAAACGTATCTCAAACCTATTTCGAAACAAGTTAATTTTTGTTTATTTCATTTTGAATTATTTAATTTGTGAATTCTCCTTAAAACGGACTAAAATGGATCTTCATATGCTCAGTTGACAGGTATTATCAACATATATAATAACATACGGACATGAGTTAAAATTAAAAAGTTTGTAATATTCAGTGCTCTAGTTTAATTGGAGGAAGCATCTCAAAAAGCAGTGGAGTAAAAAAAATAAAAAAAAATAAAATCCGAGATCCGAGTTATTAAGTCTGTAAGGGTGTTTTAACACCTAGTGCCCTAAAACCAACTGGTTTGGGAATCACTGGCCCAAAGCTCGCTACATGGATCAAAGATGCTGCAAAAATATATAAATCTGAAATCTGAGTAATTAAGTCCGTATGGGTGTCTTAACACCTGGTGCCCTAAAGCCAACTGGTTTGGGAGCCACCGACCCAACACTCGTTACATAGATAGAAGATATTGTATATAAATAAAATAAATAAAATAAATAAAAATCAAAGAAAAAATCAGAAAAATCAGAAAAATTATTCCATTGCTACCAAAAGGTGTGAAATCTGATAGAACTTTAGGACAAAAATATTACTCTCTTATCAACTGCACTTATGACTGTTGTGGGCAAAAATGAGTTGATTAATATCTTGTTGGATGTGTATATGAAGAATGGTAAAAATAATCGGAGAATTTACTTATTCTGTAATTTAGAAAGAAACAAAACAACTAGTAACTTGGAATAGAAGTTTCACCTGATTAGTCACTAACATCTTTATTCTCTTTTCGCTTGTCTTTTTGCTTTTGTGTGCATTAGTTTCACTACCTTTTTACTTTTATAAAATATTTGTGGGTAGCATTGCTGTAAGCCCTCACGAGACTACAACTCGTCCACTAGGGACACCTAGGGGTTTAAAGGCTTGTTGCATACGCTAAATGCAATCGTGATCCCTACGAAAGTGGCTTAGTTAAATTTTATTTTATTATGTTATTTTATTCTGTGTTTTGCTCGAGGACTAGCAAAATGTTAGGTTTGTGGGTGTGATGAGTGGTAAATCTATCACTATTTCCCACTCATTTAACCTTATATTTTGTATAGTTTCTTGAGTATTATGAATATTTTGATGTGTTTTGTGTTATTTTGTAGATAAATAAAGTTTCAGGACATTCTGGAGGTGATTTGGGCCAAAACAGTGAAAATTGGACGAAAAGAGCATTTTCGGTAATTTCTCGCGTCGCGATGCCTAACATGCGCCGAACAGTGCTAACGTGCGTCGGGTCCACAAATCAGAATTTGAGAAAAGTTGACTTTGCTAACGTGCATCGTGCCACGTGTCACCATCACAACCGATCTGCTAAAATACGCCGTGCCACATGTCAGCATCCTACGGTGCCGACAGTTATCATCGCCACGTGTCACTCCACGTCATTGTCGCGTCATCAGCCACATCACCAGGTTGACCAAGTCAAACTGCCACCTCACCGCCACGTCATCATCAGCGAATCAGGAAGTGCCACGTGTCGCAATCCTACAGTGCCGACAGTCTCTTTCCCACGTGTCGCCACGTCGCCGCCACGTCAGCGCCACGTCAGCATCAATCATTGAGTATCTAATCCTTATCTGACACGTGGTGGATAAGAATCTCATCGACCAATCATAAGCCGCCACGTGTCACAATAATTGAAGCCCAACCACCTCGCCACGTGTCACCTTATCAGCTTATCCAGAATCTGCAAACCGACAAACTAGAGCGTGCCACGTCGACAGAAGCTGGCGTAGCGACGCCAAAGAGCTCAGCGTCGCGACGCCCGAAGCCTACCCGCGCCTATAAATTCAGCTTCAAATTTCAGAATTTGTTGTACCACTCTCTCTCTTCTATTCTATATAAAGAGAGAGTTTCTCTCTCTAGTTTCTTTTAGTTTTTAGTTTTTTTTAGTTTTTAGTTTTGCAAATAATTTTAATTACGTTTTGTTAATATAGTAATTTATTTTTTTTACTTTTTACAGTTTTTACTATTCACTATGAGGAGGTAATTTCCCCAGCTAGGGTGAAAGGTAATTATTTTACTATTACTATTTAGATTAATCTCCCTTAAAAATAATATATTCACTATTTAAAATATTGACTTAAAAAAGATACCGCCAGATTAGTCGGTTGGTAATATTATCACAAGTTTATATATTATTTTATGGGAGACATCTAAAATAGTAAATAGTAAAAGTAATTCTTTTTACCTTAGCATTTTATTTTATTTTACTTTTCAGCTTTTACTTTATGTCTTTTACTTTTCAGCATTTTTACTTTATGTCTCTTACTTTTAAGTCTTTACTAGCCCTAGTTATGTGTTAGTTATCTGGGGTTGTGATGAATTCTAATATCACCGGTTTATAAGGGGTTATTTTATAGTTTGGGTAATTTAAAGGTTTACTTATTAAGTCTTAAGCTTAATGCTTCTTGTTGTCTGATCACCAATAAGATTGATGTGGTAAATCTAAAATGAACTAGACATAAGAATTTTAGGTTTCAGCCTTAGACTTAATAGACCACGATCTTCCTTGAGGATAGATAACCCTTTAATATATTTCCTTACAGGATAGACATATACCTGTCGGGCGAGGGTAGCCATAATTGGAACTTAAACTTAATGAATCTAGATAATTTGGTTGACATAGACATATGATTGAATTGGGTTAAACTGGGTATTTGCGTCTGACCATCGACAAGGCTTTTGCATAATTTAGTGTTTCAGGTTAGTAAACTGATTTATTACACAAACATAAAATAATCACTTCATCTTTTAAAAGATATTAGAATGATTCACAACCCTAGATCTTTGTGTTTTGTTATTTTCCTTAGTATTTTCTTTTGTCTTTTTATTTATTTTGTTTATTTTGCAAAACTACAATCAACCAAATCAATCAAGCAATCATTCTCTTATCCCTCAATTAGATATCTGTAAATAAATAGATTCAATAATTAATAACAATAGTAGGAATTAAGTCCTCGTGAGATCGATATTTTTATACTACTTGAAAGATACGTGCACTTGCGTAATACGCGCGTGTTTACGCCGGTCAGCTTATCAATACAATAACTTCACAACCTACAATGAATATTGATTCAGATGTTAATTTCCTAAAACCCATATTCGTTTCAAAATCAAAGTCGGTATATCCTTTGAGGATCATAACCTCACCAGAATATGCAAGCATAGCCTTATTAGGTCTGTGTTCATATACATGGAGGAGCAATAATGGTCTCACTTAAGACTCATCTATCTTAAGCTTTTATTACCCTTTTGATAAAACCACCTTTATGATTTACCTTTCAGTAAACTATGTAGTTATAAATTTTTGTCTGCTTAAAATGGCTTATTAAGTACCATAATTTATGCGTGCATAAAACTTGTAAATCATACATTACACATTTATACATTTATCACATATAATTACTTGGATAATTTATGCACTTATTATTTTGATCTTAATAATCTTTTGACCTAAACTACTAAAAAGTTTGAACCCTTTTACATTGGTTCTTAAATTCTCCTTTTGGTTGGCCTCATTGCAATCGTCAAGTTCTTTTACAATTTAAAAAAAGATACAAGAATTGAAATTACAAAATTGAAAATCCTATTTAAAATTAAAGTAAAATGGAAAATCTACTTTGCCAAAATTTAGTCCATTATTTTTCCAATGCAATTTAATGAAACAAATTAATTAAATCATAACCACAAAATTTAAAAATTACAAAATTAAGGCTCTAAAATGACAAATTTGGCATTTTTATCAAATTTGGGTTAATCATAATTTTCAAAAAGTTTTGGACAATTTCGGTTTACTGGTTCAACAAATTGGTTTACTAGTTAACCAAATTGGCTCTTCGGTTTTTGAAAAATGGTGAAATGTTTTCTCGTTGACATAGAAAATGCTCACTATTTTTCATTGGCTTTATGGTTTTGAATTTGACTAATTTTAATTCCAAATTACGTTGAATTGTATCTCAAGTATATACCATATTACCATCAATTCAGAATTAGTTATATAATTTATATTTGAGTTTCCATTCGATATACTATATAGGAACCAAAATTATCATTTAACTATTTAAAGGAAAACATGTCTTTATATTCTATGAATTTAATTTCAATTGTATTCACATATGAGTAGGTCAATGAATTGACCATACACAATTAGTTTGTGCCTTATATGTTATCAAAAATTATGTTATAGGGTAAACTAGTTCTGGATGCCACAGTTGGTATTAAAGAGCGATGTATAGCTATAAATATTCCAATGAACAAATATCACGCTTATGTATTCCCAAGCTTACAGGATACATCACGTAACATAATCATGTGAAATATAAATTAATAAATACATAAAGTAAATAAAAGCACAAAATAAATGAAAAATTATAGGGAATAAGTTATATCTTTCGTCTTCACCTCCAATCACAAATCGGGACTTTTGTGAGTTCGCCTTGAATTCTCTTTAACCAAATAGATAGGCACAAATAGATATAATCTATAATGGTATCTTGTAGTTTACCTTTTGTAAAACATTATTCTTGATGGATGATATTCCAAAGAATAAATTTTGGTGGGATTTTAGGTTTGTGTTAAAGTTTCAATCACACAAGTGAAAAATTATGAATTTTAGGGTTTATATCTCTCAAACAAAGATGTGGAACATAGAACCCTCAACCAAACATCAGAGAAATGAGAAGAAGATGAGAGAAAATATGATTTTTGTAATTGCACTTTAGGTCATAACCAATACTACACAAATGAGGTTTATATGGAGTTAGTGTTAGTCAAAATCCTAGCTAAACCTTCCATATATGTGTAGATCTTAGTTAGATAGGGAATAAATTATTTTATGCATAAAAAAATGATTAATTTCGAGTAAGAAAAATCCTTGCAATCAAAATAAATTAATTCTAAACTTACAATTGGTAAAAGTGTTAAAGCGATTTACCGTTTTGACCCAAACCAGTCTTTTCCTAAACCAGTTTAGTAAAATTGGTTTGTCATTTTGATAAATAGCTCGCGTATTTGTAAATAAGTTTTGCAAACATTCTGTGTACCATTTTATCTGGTTTGGCTGAAATCAGCTTGCAGTTTTCTCCAAATGATAAGCCGTTTTGCTCAAAACAGTTTATCGAACTCCAAAATTGATTTTAACTCTGAATCTCTCTCCTCATTTCTCGTTCCAACAAATCTCGAAATGATTCCCAAACATGTAAATATATTTTACAGTATTTCCTTTTATATAATGCAATTATAGATTCACATACCTATAGTGTGTTTTATATCATTTATCTTTACACAATGTAATTGCATACTCACATACCTATAAAATATGTCCTATTAGGTTCGTTACCAAGTTGGACATAGAATTAGTCGTAAGAAATGAAATCCACATAATCTATCCTCTAATCAACACTGTCATATGATTTTCATATTTTAATGATCATTAGTGACACCTAGCGGTATATCATAACCACCGAATAGGAAATAATAGAGCCTTTCGATAAATAATTTATGTATGATATGATCATTCTCCCAAACCATTATTTCACCTATAACTTAATGTATGGAATGTGTCTACTCGAATAGTAATTTATATAGTATTGATCATAATTCTACAGATTTGTAATATGAGAATTTCTCCAATCAGAATTCTCTCACTATTCCCATAGGTTTGCATCATTATATAGGTCAATTACGCAATGGAATACTAGACTCACAAAACATATATTTATCCTGAGTTTGGCTATCCTCTATTGTGTCTTCCATAATCATCGTGTGTTTATTAAGTGTTAGTCTCCTAGACATGCCACAAGATCTCTAAACATGATTTGTAGTGTGAATTTAACAAGTTAAGTAGCAGAAGTACTCACATTGTTCTTGGGTGAAATTCGAAATTTCTTTGTTGGGATAAAGCTCCAAGCTTTTGATTTGTTGTTTGATGCCTTGGGTGAGTTTCCCTAACACCTCATTAGACTCCCAAAGTGCTAGCTTAGTCAAAATTTTTGAAGCAAAAATTTTCTTCCAAGGAGAGCAATAATCGGCCAAGAGGAGGGAGAAGAGAGAATAGTGATTCAAGTTACCAAAGTTGGTTGGTGTGTGAAGTAAATGAATCCAATTAATTTTGCCAACTACTCATCACATTTTGACAGTTGATGCAAGTGAAGTGGGTCCCACCACTTTTAAATTCCAAATTTAAGTTGGCTTCTCCAACACACAACTAGATTTGGGCCCGGTTTCATTTAATTCTGAATTAAACGAATTTGTCGTTGCGACTTAATTAAATACAATTTAATTAAATAATTATGCATAGCAAAATTATTACGATAGTAGCTTACAAATTAATTCATTCGCCTGAATTAAAATCCAATTTTAATTTCGTATTGAAATCCAATTTAAATTAATATATCCGATATATTTATTTATCGATTAATTCTAAATTAATCGCGTTCTCTCTTCTATACGAAATTAATCCCAGATTAATTCTTGCCGTAATTAATCCCAGATTAATTTTCTCTCTCATAATTAATCGCAGATTAATTCTATTCGAGTCAAATGTCATTGGTGAATCTTTGGGAAGCGACCCAAGAGATTCATGGATATGTTGGCAGTAAATATGGTCATCGGACTATCCGAACACGTACATGCCCTGTACCATGTTCTCACCGATTTACAAGACATGGTTGGCTTCTAGCAAAGCACCGTGCCTACCCAATTCTCCAGAAATATCCACCGAGAAATATTTTATGTATCAGGCGTTGTAATACTATGTAATGTGTAATACGATCCAGTATCAGATGTCACATGTTAGGCCTAGGGCTGGCTATGTTTCTGCCCCGTACGAAGCATATATCGGATCCCACGTAACTAGTCTCTGTAATCGAAAAATCATGACCTAGTCATACTTTCCCGATAGCTGCAGCATTTAAGAGTACTAGTACCGTATTCTGTGTGACCATCATCTCCATATAACTGAAGTGATACTTCTATCTTGACATCACATCCAATACACTACGATTCTCAGTAAACCCAATAGAGGCGTACACAGAACCTGTTAAAGCTCCAGACGACCAATACCAAAGTAAACTGATTGTTGCAAGCAATAGCGACGTAAGTCTCAGGATAAAGATCACATACACCTACCCTGATTCGGATTCCCATAGACACATAGTCATACTACCAATGGGATTCCGATGGGTCTATCCAGAGCGAAACTGTTCTCGGTCCAACGGCTAACATAACCTCTTATTACACTTTCATAAGTATCCAATACCTAAATATATGAGAACTATACCGTTAAGCTTCCATAACGCGCATAAGTGTAACACTAGTATATTCCGTATTATCGATGTCCAGTCTCGATAATACGACGACTATGGATATTTAATGATTAAACCGTTCGTGGATTAATACTGTCTCATATCTTATTAATCTGATTTAACCATATGGACTTTTATCATTATATATATCCAAGTAATCCAATTACAATAATGATAAAATAGCAATTTCCTTTTGTCACATAGTTAATTTGTACAAAAACACAATGTCTTTTACAAATAGTGATGATACGGGTCATAATTGTCCAACAATCTCCCACTTGGCTCATAGCCAATCACTCAAGTATCTAACATCTAAACTATGTACATGTCGCTCAAACTTTTACTATGAAATAGCTTTCGTCAGCGGATCTGCAATGTTACCATCTGATGCGATCTTCTCGATCTTCACATCGCCACAATGTATGATCTCACGAATCAGATGAAACCGTCGAAGTACATGTTTGGATCGTTGATGAGACTGTGGTTCCTTAGCCTGTGCTATAGCCCCATTATTGTCACAATATAAAGGTACGGGCTCAGCTGCTAATGGAACTACTCCTAATCCAATTAGGAATTTACGGATCCAAACTGCTTTTTTGTTGCCTCAACTACAACAATATATTCTGCTTCTGTTGTTGAATCGGCAACAGTCTCTTGCTTGAAAGATTTCCAGCTCACTGCTCCGTTGTTCAAACAAAATATGTACCCTGATTGCGATTTACAGTCGTCTTTATCGGTTTGGAAACTTGCATCGGCGAACCCAAACACCTCAAGTTCTCCTTCCCAATAGACTAAGAAAGCATCCTTAGTTCGTCTAAGATACATAAGGATGTTCTTTACAGCAATCCAGTGACCATCGCCTGGATCGGCCTGATAGCGACTGCACATGCTCAAAGCATATGAGACATCAGGTCATGTACATATCATGGTGTACATGATCGATCCTACTGCGGAAGCATACGGGATCTGAATCATTGCATCTCTCTCATCTTGAGTTTTAGGACACATGTCCTTAGATAGAGAGACGCAATGTGACACCGGAAGCAGCCCCCTCTTGGACTGATCCATGTTGAATCTCTTCAACACTTTGTCAATGTACTTGCTCTGGGAGAGTGCGAACAGCTTTCTAGATCTATCCTGGTAGATCCTTATTCCCAGAATAAAGGCTCCCTGTAGGCACTGCATTTTTGCATAAAGACCGATGATGAGCCTCGTATGGAGGCACTACCCGATAAGTTGCGGAAGTCGCGGGAAACGGAAGTCGGAAGGGAAAATTCAAAAATCAATACCTTGTTGAACTTAATTCGTTTGCTTAGCCTCGATGAACCTCTGTTTTAAAATTTATCCTCAGCCCACCAAATAGCCATCCCACACGCCGAAGCCTCCAAGCCCAATCCAAAATAATCAACACATTAAACACATGTTGAAATCCAAACAAATCACCTTCCTAATTTAAATAAATCACATGCCTAAATTAAATAAATCAAATCAAATCTCCTTCATATATTAAATAAATCAAATATCATAAACACATTTCCTAAATTAAATAAATCACCTTCCTAAACTAAAGAAATCATTCTCTTATAACAAACTAATTAAATCTTCCCCATGATCACACAATCTCCATTTCCTACCCATACAAGGACAACCCTAACCCACTCTTATAAAAAGACACACAAACTAAAACCCTAGAGGCCCGATCTCGCCTCTCTCTTGGCTCTATTCACGCCTCACCTCTCTATATCCACTCTAGGTCCACACTAAAAAACAGTCCACATATCACCTCATTCAAACCGTGACAAACAAAAATAATAACCCTAAACTAATAACCACAAAGCTCTCGCCTCTCCCTTTTGACTCCTCACAGCATCAAACAGTTAAGCCAACAAACCCTTCAAACAAGCTAATAAAAAACCCTAGCAAATAAACCTTTCTCAACTAACCGAACTCATTCACTACCAACCCTCTACACACACGCATTCACCTTTGCTTGACACACGTACACACAACCCTGCACGCACAGATCAGCCACTCACTCCCACACACTTCACACAGCCCTGCACGCACTCAGACTCTACTCACGACCAGCTCTCCACACTTGGCACGCCATTTACAAATAATCTCCCCACACCGACTCACAAACAAACATGAAACCCTAAATTAAACACACAACAAACCCTCACAGAACCCTTCACGTGAAGACCGACAACCCCTCATCATGTTAAACCTCAGCACATTCACGCCCAAGACAAAAGAAAATAACCCCATGCAATCCCGTGAAACAGTCCTTAAAAACCCCTCTATATTGTCGTGAAACAGCCCCTAAATACCGCACAAACACAGCACCAAACTGCACCATTAAACCACCAAAAATAGTCCCCAAACTGTACCCTTAAACCACCGAAAATAGTCCCCAAACAGTCCCCTAAACCACCGAAATAAACTGCAACCAAAACAGTCCCCAAACCACAAAAACAGTCATCCAAAACAGCCCCAAATTACCGCAAACAGTTTCCAAAAACAACGACCAGAAACAGCAACAATCACAGAGCAAACAGCAGTCCAAAACAGTGAAGCAACGAAGGAAAATATTGAACCAGTGAACCGGAGGAGTTGCGGAGCATTAACCTTTCCGACGGCCGCGTAACACACTTCCAAGAGGCGACTTAAAAGGTAAGACCTGAGGGCACCCTTTTATTTACTCTCGTTCATCTTTTTCAATTATTTACTAGTATTTCTCCACATGCGTATTGTTAGTTTATGTATGTTTTGTTGTTGGATGAATGATTTTGTGCTATCTCTCGTGGTATATCGAATAGAAACTCAGACGTAAATTCCGTAGCCGAATCTGAATGGATGGTAGTGCGGTCTGAACTTGGGATGCAACTCCACGTACTACTTGAGAAATGCATATATTTCGTTTTGTCTAATCTTGTGTTTATCCATGGTTCATTAGAAATCGCAAGTTATTTCCATGCATGATTTAGTTATTGCTTTCGTATTAGGAACTTAATTGTATCTCTTCAATGTTTATGTTTAGACAATTATTATTTATTCATATTTCCGCATTTATCAACTTAATGTGTTCATGATATTGCGTGCTTGCTTTTATTTATTTACTTCTATGCATGCAAACTTAGACGTAGGTTTTACTCCTATGTATGCAAACTTAGATATAGGTTCTATGCAAACTTAGATATAGGTTATTCTTACATGTGTATGTTGCGTAGACTTGGTTATATTATTGCGCGAATCCATTCATTACAAGTGGCATAAGTAAGGGACCATTCTGAACCAAACGGTTTGAGGTCTTCCCTTGTGAGGGGTGAGTGCGGTCTTAAATCATTTCCCAGTTCACGCTGGGTGGTGACTCCTTTGTTCTTCGGTTTAGTCCCCCGCGGGATACTCCATACTCCTGACCGGGCCACGAACCTGGATCAGCGTCGCCGATTTCTATGTCCTATAGTCTGGAGACTCCACTGGGGAAAGAGAATCTGCCCCGAAATAATATCTTGTAATGTTTGTGATTTTCGCTTTAGTTAACTGTGTCTGCAAGTGGGTTGGGTCTAAGGGGTTTAACCAAAGGCATTATAAGAGCTAGATAATGGTTTGGTGTCTTCCTTCATTCACTACTTTTCTATAGCTGAAAGGAAAAGCTGTGAAGGCACCTAGATAATCATTTAGTCGAAGCTTACCGTGATGGACTAATTTGGAGGACCTATTGTTTATTCTTGTCACCAAGGCGATAAGAGCCTAAGAGGCAAGGGTATTTAAGAGAGTTCCCTCCACCATCCCTCTGGGGAATCTTCAATAAGAAATCCATTTGACAGTCATTCATGTATCATCACTCATTGGCACGTACCTTAGGGTATAAAAAGGTGCGCTCACTTGGTCGCTCGAACCCTTGAGTAGGGAGAACTAGTTGTGGGCAATCCTTCGCCAGCGGGAGCCTTTGTCTACACTCCCGTAAACCCACATGTGAACTATAGTTGTATGACCAATAAAAACCATCCTTTTATGCTTGTGTGTTGGGACTATCATCATTTGGATTCAGTTGGACCTTTCGTCATGAGCTGTGAACTTGTTGGGCCATTTAAACTGGGACGAGTTTGTGTCTTATGACAATTGGGCCAAAAGCTTCTAAAATGACGATGGGCCATTTTGTGTTTGGGCCCCTTACCATTTGAAGTTATTTAGCCACGTTATCGCGAAAGTGTAAACCTGTTGGGCCCTTTTCAACTGGGACAAGTTTGCACCTCGTAATGGTATGATTGAATGCTTTAAAATGATAATGGGCCAACTTGTATGAAAACCTTGTTGGGCTTAGAAAATCCAAACATGTTCCAAGTATGCTAGAAGCATGAGTCCGATATCCGCACTAGCTTTCATCCAGAAAGGATACGCCTTGTTATGACATATTTGTATACTTTTGGATGCTTCCAAGTTTATCCCTATAACCGCGGTTGTTGAAAGCCCAATTCGTCATTTCTAGACAATGGCATGATCCTATAATAGGCTTAGTCCATGTTGTAAAAGGGAGGTCTTTGTCTTTTAATGATGGAAAGAGACTGAGGTAGCCAAGGTTCACCCTCGTAGCATAGGAGAGAACGATTTTGTGTACCCACACTGGTGCATGGAATAAGCCATACCTAGGACAGAAATGGACTTACCACGAGTTTGGGAGAAATAAGGTCAGAATGATATATGTTGTTTTGATAACCACTTGCATCTTATGTATACACGTATCATGTTAACTCATGTGTCTTAAAAGCCATCATAGATATCCGTTGGGTTAGAAAAAGAAGACTTGTCAAGAAGAGTTTAACAAACATGGATATCGGGGAAAAGGAACCGAGGAACAGAAAAATTTACGGTAAGGATAGAAAGACCATCGGGGGGGCCATAAAAAAAGAAAATGAAAGAAAAAAAAAAGAAAAAAAATTTGTTTGTTCTTAGTCCTTAATAGTTAGGCATAAGTCCAATGATGAAATATTTTGCTTTAGGGTGAAATCTTAGAAACGATAAACTCTTGATGTGCTTCTAGCTGATACTTTGAGTAATTGATCTATGTTAGACTCGTAAGCACTTAATTATGGTTCTTAGCAGTGAAAACCTGAGTAGTTAGCAAAGTGACTAATTGAAGAAATTATAGGTCGGTGAATGACCGTCTGCCTAAATGTCTATCCTGATTTTCTTGTGTTATGATGTGTGGTATGGTTGACAATAAAAGAAAAGTCTCTAAAGAAAAGAATTAAATCACATATAACCGATAAGCGTGAAGCTACCCATGGGCGAGTATTAGAACCACCATGAGGAGAAATGCTACCTTAAAGGGTAGGTGTGTTGAAAAAAAAAAGAAGAAAAAAAAAAGAAAAAGAAAAGAAAAGATATAAAAGAAGTTCAAAACGAAAAGAAAAAAAAAAGACAAAAGTGAAAGAAAACCATACCACATTGAGAACAGAAAAGCAACTACAGGGCATAATTGAGACATCTAGGTTGGTTTGACCCATCGATCCCAATTTTTTGACGAAATCATTGAGTTGGCTTACCTGGGATGAATCTGCAAAGGAACCTTTGCACACACACACTTTGAGTCTGACTTAGATCATTTATTCAAAGACTTAGATTTGAGTTGCGTTGAATATTTTGAAGGTTCTCTGGTTTTAATATTGGGCATTCTTTGAGGGCAATAATATGTGTAACTATTGGGACTATTTCGTAGCTTGTAATATTGTATGATGATATGGAATGCCACATCACGTGGTTCATCTTGACCTATTACAAACAGTGGAGAGCATAAAGCTAAATCAAGATTGGGGGCGACCAGTCTACCACCCCGCAAATAAGGGACACAACGAGATCTTGAGCCATGAGACAAAAGAGAACCAACCAATCACCAGAAGAGAACTGGCAGAAGAAAATTATAAACAAGCCCAGGGGGTGACTAAAGACATTTGTAGACAAGAGGCACCAAAAAGCACAAGCAAGGCCTAACCAATGGGAATAGGAAACACATCCATGCATGCATGCATACACATCACATACACACATTTTTTATTTCTATTTGCAGGTTTTGAAGAAAAGGAAAAAGTGACAAAGACAAGCAGTTTCAGGAATGAATCCCAAGGTTGAGGCCCACATTGTCAGCAGTCTTCGGGAATGAGGACTAGCAAGCCGGGAATGGCACTCCGGGAATGGAGCATAACCTCGGGAATGAGGACTATCAAGCCGGGAATAGCGCTCCCGGAATGGAGTATAACCTCGGGAATGAGGACGGCGTTCCGAGAATGGAGTATAACCTCGGGAATGAGGACTAGCAAGCCGGGAATGGAGCATAACCTCAAGAATGAGGACTAGCAAGCCGGGAATGGTGCTCCGGGAATAGAGCATGGTTCGGAAGGGGACCCTAACTATCACAATCGCGACGCCTCAGGAATGAGGTTTAGCACGCCGGGAATGGCGCTCCGAGAATGGAGCAAGGTTCGGAAGGGGACCACAACTATCACAACCGCGACGCCACTGGAATGAGGTTTAGCATGTCAGGAATGGCACTCCGGGGATGGGGCAAGGTTCGAAAGGGGACCATAACTATCACAACCGCGACGCCTCGGGAATAAGGTTTAGCATGCCGGGAATGGCGCTCCAGGAATGGAGCATGGTTCGGAAGGGGACCATAACTTATCAGCTTAGATCGGTAGTGATTCCTAGAGATCGCAGCATCTTACAGGGATGAACCTCAGGGGTCACAACACCTCACCACCAGATCAACTCAGTTCGAAGCAACAGGCAAGTCAGGCAGCAGCTGGCGAGCCAGGTAAGTAAAAATGCATTGCATAACTTTGATAGGATTGTCACGGTCACACACTGCACAAGTCCGATCAAAGTGGGGGCGACTGTAGGCAATGTATTTTTGCATAAATCCCAATGACGACCCTCGTATGGAGGCACTACCCGATAAGTTGCGGAAGTCGCGGGAAACGGACTTCGGAAGGGAAAATTCAAAAATCAATACCTTGTTGAACTTAATTCGTTTGCTTAGCCTCGGGTTCGCTCGATGGACCTCTGTTTTAAAATTTATCCTCAGCCCACCAAAGAGCCATCCCACATGCCGAAGCCTCCAAGCCCAATCCAAAATAATCAACACATTAAACACATGTTAAAATCCAAACAAATCACCTTCCTAATTTAAATAAATCACATGCCTAAATTAAATAAATCAAATCAAATCTCCTTCCTATATTAAATAAATCAAATCAAATCTCATAAATCCCTTTCCTAAATTAAATAAATCACCTTCCTAAACTAAAGAAATCCTTCCCTTATAATAAACTAATTAAATCTTCCCAATGATCACACAATCTCCATTTCTTACCAATACAATGACAACCCTAACCCACTCTTATAAAAAGTCACACAAACTAAAACCCTAGAGGCCCGATCTCGCCTCTCTCTTCGCTTTCATTCATGCCTCACCTCTCACTATCCACTCTCGGTCCACTCTCAAAAATAGTCCACATACCACCCCCCTTCAAACCGTGACAAACAAAAATAATAACCCTAAACTAATAACCATAAAGCTCTCGCCTCTCTTTTTTGACTCCTCACAGCATCAAACACTTAAGCCAACAAACCCTTCAAACAAGCTAATAAAAAAACCTAGCAAATAAACCTTTCTCCACTAACCGAACTCATTCACCACCAAACCTCTACACACACGCCTTCACATTTTCTTGACACACGCACACACAGCCATGCACGCACAGATCAGCCACTCACTCCCGCACACTTCACACAGCCCTACACGCACTCAAACTCCACTCACGACCAACTCTCCACACTTGGCACACCATTTACAAACAATCTCCCCAAACCGACTCATAAACAAACATGAAACCTTAAATTAAACACACAACAAACCCTCACAGAACCCTTCACGTGAAGACTGAAAGCCCATCATCATGTTAAACCTTAGCACATTCACGCCCAAGACAAAAGAAAGTAAGCCCCATGCATTCCCGTGAAATAGTCCCTAAAAACCCATTTGCATTGCCGTGAAACAGCCCCTAAATAGCGCACAAACACAGCCCCAAACTGCACCGTTAAACCATCAAAAACAATCCCCAAACTGAACCCTTAAACCACAAAAAACAGTCCCATAAACCACCAAAAAAATTACAACCAAAATAGTCCCCAAACCGCAAAAAAAGTCACCCAAAACAGCCCCAAATTATCGTAAACAGTAAAAAAAAAATGACTAAAAACAGCAACAATCACAGAGAAAACAGCAGCCCAAAACATGAAGCAACGAAGGAAAATATTGAACCAGTGAACCGGAGGAGTTGCGGAGCATTAACCCTTCTGACGGCCGCGTAACACACTTCTAAGAGGCGACTTAAAAGGTAAGACCTGAGGGCACCATTTTATTTACTCTCGTTCATCTTTTTCAATTATTTACTAGTATTTCTCCGCATGCGTATTGTTGGTTTATGTATGTTATTGTTGTTGGATGAATGATTTTTTGCTATCTCTCGTGTTATATCGGATGGAAACCCAAACGTAAATTCCGTAGCCGAATCCGAATGGATGGTAGTGCGGTCTGAACTTGGGATACAACTCCACGTACTACTTGAGAAACACATATATTTCGTTTTGTCTAATCTTGTGTTTATCCATGGTTTTTAGAAATCGCATGTTATTTCCATGCATGATTTAGTTATTTCTTTCGCGTTAGAAACTTAATTGTATCTTTTCAATGTTTAATTTTAGATAATTATTATTTATTCATATTTCCTCATTTATCAACTTAATGTGTTCATGAGATTGCGTGCTTGCTTTTATTTATTTACTTCTATGCATGCAAACTTAGACGTAGGTTTTACTCCTATGTATGCAAACTTAGATATAGGTTATTCTTACATGTGTATGTTGCGTAGACTTGGTTATATTATTGCGCGAATCCGTTCATTACAAGTGGCATAAGTAAAGGACCATTCTGAACCCAACGGTTTGAGGTCTTCCCTTGCGAGGGGTGAGTGCGGTCTTAAATCATTTCCCAGTTCACGCTGGGTGGTGACTCATTTATTCTTCAGTTTAGTCCCATGCGGGCTACTCCGTACTCCCGACCTGGAATAGCGTCACCGATTTCTGTGTCCTACACTGCCTCTCCCAGGTCTTTCATGGAGAATTTTAATGAAAGCCAAGCTTTCACCGATTGTAGCATGGGAGTGTCATTGCCAAAAAGCAATACATCATCAACGTATAGGACAATGAATGTCAGTGAGCTCTCACTAACCTTCTTATATACACAAGAATCATCTTCGTTTTGAATAAAACCATATTCTTTTATGATCTCATCAAAACGTTGGTTCCAAGAACGCGATGTTTGCTTTAATCCATAAATGGATCGGTTTAACTTGCAAACCTTGTTTGCATATTTTGGCACGACAAAACCATCAGGTTGTTGCATATAAACATCCTCCAAAAGGTTTCCATTAAGGAAAACGGTTTTGACGTCCATCTGCCATATTTCATAATCGGAATATGCAGCAATAGCAAGCATTATCTGAATGGATTTAATCATGGCAACGGGTGAAAATGTCTCGTCGTAATCGACACCATGTCGTTGATGATACCCTTTAGCTACAAGCCTAGCTTTGTACGTTTGTACATTCCCATCCATGTCAGTCTTCCTTTTGAAGACCCATTTACAACCAATAGGCTTAATGCCTTCTGGTGCATCAACCAGTGTCCAAACTTGGTTGGTATACATGGAATCCATTTCGAACTTCATGGCTTCTTGCCATAAAGTGAAGTCGATACCTTGTATCGCTTCCTCATACGTAGCCGATTCATCTTCCTCAATAAGATTAATGTCTACATGAGGTGAGATCAGAAACCCATACCTCTCAGGTTATTTTCTGACTCTCTCCGACTTACGCGGTTCTTGTGTATTAGAAGATTGTGGAACAGTCTCATCCCTGATGGACTGTTGGTGTTCCGTGAGGGGGTCGGTGTCAGGAACAGTATCACTCCGATTTTCATCGAGTTCTACTTTCCTCCCACTTACCACTGCATTCATGAATTCCTTTTCTAGGAAAACCACATGGATAGCAACAAATATTTTGTTCTCTTGTGGGTTGTAGAAATAATATCTTTTGGTTTCCTTAGGATACCCTACAAATAGGCACTTATCCGATTTGGGTTCTAGTTTGGTACCATTCAAACGTTTAACATATGCCCAGCATCCCCAAATCTTCTGGAATGAGAAACCTGGTTTCTTTCCTGTCTATATTTCATATGGAGTCTGTCCAACAGACTTTGACGGAACCTTATTCAAAATAAGTATTGCACTGTATAATGCGTATCCCCAGAAGGAAATTGGTAGCTCTGTGTAACTCATCATTGACCTTACCATGTCCAACAAAGTTTGGTTTCTCCGTTCGGACACATCGTTCAATTGAGGTGTTCCGGGAGGAGTCCACTGTGAAAGAATACCATATTCTTTCAAGTAATTTTGAAACTCATTGCTTAAGAATTCTTCACCGTGGTCCGACCGCAATGTTTTAATACTTTTGCCAGTCTGTTTTTCTACTTCGTGTCGAAACTCTTTGAATTTCTCAAAAGTTTCCAACTTATGTTTCATAAGATACATATAACCATAACGCGATGCATCATCCATAAAGGTTACAAAGTATTCATATCCACCTCTAGCCTGGCTAGACATTGGCCCGCATACGTCACTATAAACGAGGGCTAACAGTTCGGTGGCACGCACACCTTTACCACTAAAAGGTTTTTTAGGCATTTTGCCTAATAAACAAGATTCGCAGACATCATATGAATTAGGATCAAATCCGTCCAAGTATCCATTCTTCGAAAGAGTAGATATACGAGTCTTTTTAATGTGTCCCAGACGACAATGCCACAAATAAGTCTCATCTAATTTACTCAGTTTGAGCCTTTTGTTTGTCATGTTATATGTTTGATATTCGTTTATATTCAAAATATAAAGACTATTATTAACATCTATTGTATATATCAAAATATCATCTTTATATACAAAACACCCAGTGTTCCTGAATACAAAGGTATACCCGCATCGGGTTAAACAAGATACAAAGATGATATTCCTAGTCAAACTAGGTATAAAATAACAGTCCCCTAATGTAAGTACATGCCCCGAGGGCAGGTTCAAAACATAGGTGCCAACGGCCAAAATGGTGACTCTCGTCCCATTTTCGACTCGGGGGTCGATCTCTTCTTAAGTCAGTCTCTTGCTAATCTGCAGATCCTGTACATCAGTAAATATGTGAGTACCACATCCAGAATCAAAAATTCAATTTTTAAAACCAGTAGTGGACATGTTTATTTCAATAACAAACATACCTGAAGCCGGAACCTTGCCCGCCCTCGCTTCCTTCAAGTCTGCATGGTACTTATGGCAGTCATGCTTCTAGTAACCCCATTTGCCACAGTGTAGGTAGACGTCTTGGGATATGTCATTTGTCTTCCCAGAAGACTGTGATGATTTAGCCTTGCCCTTCTTTTTCTTCTTCTTCACACCCACAGAAGCCTTCGGCCAAGCCTTGGCCTTCTTGGATGTCGAAGTAAGATGCGCCTCGCGCTTCTTGTCCTTCAGAAGCTCTGGCTCTGCCTTATTCAGCATAGCCATTAACTCTCCAAGAGTTTTCTCTTGGTTCATCATATTATAGTTAATGATGAACCCGCCCCAGCAATAGGGCAGAGACTGTAAGATCAAATCTATGGAAGTCTCAGCCTCGAAGGTAATGCCCTGCTAACCTAGCTATTCGATGTCAACAATCATCTGTGACACATAGTGTTCGACTGATGTACCCTCTAACATACGAGAGCGAAAGAGTTTCTTTTGCAACTCATACTTCTAAGATCTAAGATTAGATCTATGAAGATCCTTCAATTTCAACATCATGTTCTAAGGATCTGATCATTTGTTCTGGCGACGAAATTGAGGAGTCATTGCAGCAAGCATGACAGATTAAGCAGAAAAGTTATCATCTCGATGAGTCTTCTAAAGTTCATGATCAACTGGTCGCTCAAGTCCGGGCTCAGGCGCGAGAGGTCTCTCAATAACATAGAGCAACTTCTCGGCTCCCAGGACTATCTTGAGATTCATCTCCTAATCTGGAAAATTTACGTCGTTAAAGAAATTCTCGCCCATGATTATGTCCCTAACGCTAATCTTTCCAGCCATCTTAATTGCTATAGTCCAACTATCCAATCAACGATTTTGGGTACACTCAAATGCAATGGTTACTATAGTCCAACTATATAACAAACTACAAATGGAGTAGTGTTTGAGTACAGTCTAATTGTTCAAAGAAAATAATAAAATAATATTAGTCTAACTAATTTGTATAATGACGATAAATAATAAAAGAGCGCGCGTATTAGCGAGTATTAAACGAAATTACAAATTTAATAATAGCCTCCCACTAATTTTCGGCGAGCCTCTAACTCGCCGCTGAGTACTCGGGAAACCTAGTTTCCTAGTGGGTTAGGATCCCGTTAAATAATACACAAACTTGACTTTGGCCAACAAGCTGTATAAAACTTAACTAGGTAGATCTCTAAGATCAATTGGATCCCATCCAATTCCTAGATCCGGTAGGTGGACCTCCAAGTCCAAAACATATATCCAATATATTTCCTAACCTATTTCCTCTGAATCAACTAATCCTTGGCTTTGGCTCAACAAGCTTAATGATTCCAGTTAAGCGCGACCCATTGACAGTGGGAAAACTTCGTAATCCACTTTGATGTACATGAGTGACCTTGACTTTGGCCAACAAGTAACAACTGCCCAAGACATGCGATGTATAACAAAGCTTTCATGGTTCAAACACATCCGCGATGGACAATGATCTTGACTTTGGCCAACAAATCAAAGTCAATCTTAGATCTTGAGAGAGAACCACTCAATGGAAGGAAACGCTTAATATTAAATGTGAGGGTGTTTTTCGTAAATTGGCAACCAATTTATTATCTTTGATTAGGTCTCATCATACACCAATAAACATGCATTCTAAAAGCATAATAGGGCGTGATAAATTTAATAATGATATGCGGATGGATATTCACAAATTGCTCCTAGAACAAATCTCTCTTTTTCCTCTCTCCCGCTAGCACTTTACATTCTTCTAAAACCCAATTACATAACACTATAAGAAACCTCATTTACATTGAGGGAAATTGGTGGGAATAGAAATACAATGAGAATGAGAAGTGATAGGCTTGACACGCAGGTCCAATTTCAAATAAATACCATATTTACAATAATTTCCAAAATTGCCCCCACCCATCTAATATACATCTGATATACCTTATTCAACAAATACATCCAAGTATTCACACATAGCATGTTGTCAATCAATCTAATCCAATTAATTAATCTTCTATTAATGACCATCCAATGTTCATACAACGATTTGATTTGCGCGAGTCCAACTCGTTTAAGAATAAATACTCAAAGTAAGTATTCTTGAATTATATCGAACTACATTATTAAATCCAATTTAATTGTATTCAATACTAATTCTTGTTTAATTCCAAATTAAACAATTACACTTATTTTAGTAATGCCTTTTTAGACTTGGATTCTAAATCCAATCCAAATGGCCTCAAAGGCCCATTTAGCATCCAATGCCAATTCGATTAGGTCCAATGGGCTTTTAATTAATTCTTTAGGCATGGACTTTTGGCCATTATGGATCAAACCCATAATGCCTTGGCCCATTTAGGAATCACCCTATGCCAAAAATTAATTTTGGCCCATTAGGCCCAATTAAATTATTAAAAGGCCCAAAGTCATATTTTGGACTTTTATGGAAATGGTTTAGGCCCAATTGGATCGAACCCAATTGTCCAAAACCAAACTTGGCCCAACCAAGCCTATTAGTCCAAATATAACCAAATTAGCCCAATTAGTATTTTAGGGACTAATTTCATTAACACAATATTCCAAATATCACATTAATTCAAATAAAGTGCAATTAACACAATTAATTAATTAATCTAACATTTCCAAAATATTAATTAATCTAATTAATCATGCTTAATCATTCCAATTCATGTCCAACACAAATTGAAGCAAAATCAAGTCTCCCAACAACATGCTCATTCACGGCAATTACAAGAAATTAACATTTAATTTTGATTTCAATCCAATTAAATCAACAATTAACATTTATTTCATGCCTTTAACACATCCAAGTGTCAAATTTCAAAAATTACCATGAGTAAACCTAGGGTTCATATTCGGCCATGCATAGGATTTGGGGAAATTTGATCTAATCAATTTTTTCACAATCCAATGATGGACAACTCTAAGATATCATCATCTAACATCAACCAAACAATCAATTTTGAATTATCATGCTCCAAGCAAAAATACCCAAATAAAGTTCATAAACCCTAGAATTCCAAATCACATTTAGAAGGCTCTAGATACCATTGTTAGTCTCTTAGACATGCCACAAGATCTCTAAACATGATTTGTAGTGTGAATTTAACAAGTTAAGTAGCGGAAATACTCACATTGTTCTTGGGTGAAATTCGAAATTTCTTTGTTGGGATGAAGCTCCAAGCTTTTGATTTGTTGTTTGATGCCTTGGGTGAGTTTCCCTAACACCTCATTAGACTCCCAAAGTGCTAGCTTAGTCAAAATTTTTGAAGCAAAAATTTTCTTCCAAGGAGAGCAAAAATCGGCCAAGAGAAGGGAGAAGAGAGAATAGTGATTCAAGTTACCAAAGTTGGTTCGTGTGTGAAGTAAATGAATCCAATTAATTTTTCCAACTACTCACATCACATTTTGACAATTGATGTAAGTGAAGTGGGTCCCACCACTTTTCTCCAACACACAACTAGACTTGGGCCCGATTTCGTTTAATACCGAATTAAATGAATTTATCGTTGCGACTTAATTAAATCCAATTTATTAAATAATTATGCCTAGAAAAATTATTACGATAGTCGCTTACAAATTAATTCCAAATTAATTCGTTCGCCCGAATTAAAATCCAATTTTAATTTCGTATTGAAATCCAATTTTAATTAATATATCCGATATATTTATTTTATCGATTAATTCTAAATTAATCGCGTTCTCTCTTCTATACGAATTTAATACCAGATTAATTCTACAGCAATTAATCCCAGATTAATTTTCTCTCTCATAATTAATCCCATATTAATTCTATTCAGCAGTTTACGGACGAGTCCCAGGGTTGAGGCCCATATCAGTATCAATCTGGGGGGAGGCCCACATCAGTAACAGTGTTGGGGCGAGGCCTACATCAGTTTCAGGGACGAGGCCCGCATCAGTGCCAGTCTTAGGGATGAGTCCAGGGTTGAGGCCCATATCAGTATTAATCTGGGGCGAGGCCCACATCGGTAACAGTGTTGGGGCGAGGCCCACATCAGTACCAGTTTGGGGCGAGGCCCACGTCAGTATCAGTTTTGGGGCGAGGCCCACGTCAGTTTGAGGTCGAAGAACCACTACATCGGTAACAGTTTCGGGAACAAGGCCTAGAGGAATAAAGCCCACATTCAACACAGCTCGGGAATAAAGCCCACAGTCAACTCAGATAAGGGAATAAAGCCCACATCCAACACAATTTGGGAATAAAGCCCACAGTCAGCTCAGATAAGGGAATAAAGCCCACAGTCTGCTCAGATCAGGGAATAAAGCCCAGATTCAGTACAATTCGGGAAAAAAAGCCCACAACCAGCTCAGATCAGGGAATAAAGCCCACATTCAGTACAATTCGGGAACAAACCCCACAGTCAGCTCAGATCGGGGATAAAGCCCACAGTCAACACAGATCGGGAACAAAGCTCAGGGAACAAGCCCACATTCAGTTCAGTCCAGGAACAAAGCTATCTCTCAGTACAGCTCGGGAATACAGCCCAGGAGAAAAACTCTCTCTCTCTCAGTACGGTTCGGGAATACAGCCTAGGAGAATAGCTCCTCTCTCAGTACAGTTCGAGAATACAGCCCATGAGAATAAAGCTCTCTCTCAGCACAGTTCGGGAATACAGCCCAGAGGAATAAAACTCTCTCTCAGCACAGTTCAGGAATACAGCCCAGGAGAATAAAGCTCTCTCAGTACAGTTTGGGAATACAGCCCAGGGGAATAAAGCTCTATCTTTACACGGTTCAGGAGCAAAGCCTAGAGGAATAAAGCCCACTTGCAAAACAGCTCGGGAATAAAGCCCATGAGAACAAACCTCTCTCTCAACATAGTTCGCGAATAAAGCCCAAAGGTCAAAGCATCTCAGGATAACAAGTAAGTTAAGCAACAACTGGCGAGCTAGGTAAGTGAAAATGCATTGCATAACTTTGATAGGATTGTTCAAAGTCACACACTGCACAAGTCCCATCAAAGTGGGGGCGACTGTAGGCATTGCATTTTTGCATGTGAAACCCGATGATGAGTCTCAGTTGGAGGCACTACTTTTTTAGTTAAGGATATTGCGGGAAACGGTCATCGGAAGGGAATCGGTATTTCGTTAGATCCTTATTCACTTGTTTAGCGTCAAGCTCACTTGTTGGACCTCCGTTTAGAGCACCTTTGGCCCAAAAAACCCAGAACCATTTAACCTTGGCCCAAACCCACCACCAGGCCCACACGCCCATATCACCTTAAAATACACCCAAATTAAATCAAATATTAATTAAATTGAATATTAACTAAATAAAATATTAATAAATTAAATAAAACATTAATTAAGTCATTTACCAAATTAAATAAAATATAAAATAAAGTCATGCCTAATTTAGATAAGTCAAATATTAAACTTCCTAACTAAACAAAATCATATACTAAATTAAAGAAATTGCATGCCTAATTAAAATCAATCAACAAATATTATGCCTAATTAAAATCAATCATAACCAATTAAAAATATTGACTTCCTAATCTAAAAAATTGTATTCCTAAACCAAGCCAATCAAATATTCAACCTTCTAATCTAAACCATCTTGTCTCGATCAAATCCCTTGCTTTCCTGTGTCCAACACCAAATCATATCTCTCTTTAATACCAAATATCCTTGCTTGTGAGACAAGGAGAAACCCTAGCCCTTGCCTATATAAACAACCCAAACCAAAGCCAACCATCTCTCCCAATTTCTCTAATTCACGGCAAACCAAAAACACAAAGAAATAAACCCTAGCTTATCACTCACGGCCCCTCACTTCATCAAGCATCAACGCCACTTACCCCCTTTGCTCTCACGCACATAATCCCCTCCCACTGACAATCACATTACTGCCTCACCTACACTCAACGCCCCACTTGCCCTCACTATCCCCTCACACCTACACTCAACGCCAACACGTTCATGTCCCTCACCTAGATTCATTCAGGTAGCCCACTGCGCACCGTAAGCCCAGCACCATACTCCCTTCACGCCAACTACCTCACTGCCACCTAGCCGCACTACGCACACACTTCACACAATCGGCCTCTCACGTCAGCAACACATATCACCAAAATCTGCCTCAACGCCACTACCACTCAATACGCCAAGACACTGCCACAACAACACACAGCCCTATAAACCGCCCAAAATAGTCCCTCAAACACCCAAAGCAGTAGCTTTGAAACCTGAAACAGTAAGCAGAAAATATAGAGGAAACAGCAGCAAAACGGAGGTCAAACAGCAAGAAAAACAGCAAAACAGTGAGCTAAGATGCTAAACCAGTGAACCAGAGAAGTTGAGGAGCTTTAACCCTTCCGATCTCTGTGAAACGCAAGTCCGAAAGTCGGCAAAAAGGTTAGTCCTGAGGGTATTTTTCACACTCGTTTTCAGTTTTATTTTTATTTTATTGAGTATTGTTCGCATGATTATTATGTTAAAATGCATGTTGTGGCCCTTGCGTAGATAAATATGCATGTATTACGAAATGTTGTATGTTGTGGCCTTGGAATAAAAATGAAAGATCTGTCGACTCTCACGGTATATCGGATGGAAACCCGACATAAATTTCATAGCCAATTCCGAATGGACGGTAGTATGATCTGTACTCGGGATACAACTCCACGTACCGCTTGAGTAAACTGCACATTCTTTGTTTATCTTGCTTTGATTTGTTTGTTATTCGTTATTTGAATTCCATCATTTATTTATTTGATGTGTTCATGAGATGGTATTCAAGCATGATTTAGCCCATTTAGCTGTTCATTTTGCATGGATTAGCCATTTATTTTGCGTTACGTTTAGGTTGTTCTTTGTTTTTCGCATTATATGATCGAAGTGTGTTCATGAGATTGCCGTGTGATATTGCATGTTTGCCGTCATGATGATTACTTTCATGCATGTGAACTTAAAAGTAGAATTATCCTTGCAAATATGTTGCTTTAAGCTTGGTTGAATTATTGCACAAATCATTTTATTACAAGTGACATAAGTAAGGGACCATTCTGAACCCAACGGTTTGAGGTCTTCCCTTGCGTGGGGTGAGTGCGGCCTTAAATCTCAGTTCCCGGTTCACACCGGGTGGCGACTCCATTTTCTCCGGTTTAGTCCCCCGCGGGCTACTCCGTACTCCCAACCGGGCCGCGAGCCCGGGACAGCATGCGTCGCTCAGATTTCTGTGTCCCATAATCTGGCGACTCCACTGGGGATAGAGAATCGGCCCCGAAATAATGTCTTGTAATATTATGATTTGTGCTTTAATTAACTGTGTCTACTGTGAGTTAAAAGGGGTTTAATCAAAGGCACTTTGAGGCTAGGTAATGGTTTGGTGTCTTCCTTCACTCACTACCTTTCTAGAAGGAAAAGCTGTGAAGGCACCTAGATAGCCATCTACTTGTAGCCTATTGTGATGGACTAATTTGGAGGACTCGTTGTTTATTCTGACACCAAGCGATAAGAGCCTAAGAGGCTTGGGTATTTAAGTGAGCCTCGCTCCACCCTCCTCTGGGGAATCTACAACGGGAAGTCCATTTGACAGTCAGTCACACCCATAGCTCGTTGGCACTTACCTTAGTGTATAAAAAGGGGTGCGCTCATTTGGTCGCTCGAACCCTTGAGTGGGGAGACCTAGTGTGGGCCATCCTTCACCGGTGAGAGCCTTTGTCTACACTCTTGCAAACCCACACGTAGACGCGGGGTTGTATGACCTATAGCAACTATTCCTTGTGTGTTGTGGGCCATCCTCATTTGGATGCAGTTGGACTTCTTGTCAGAAATGCGAACTTGTTGGCCATATAAACTGGGACGAGTTCGTATCCTATGAAAATTGGGCCAAAAGCTTCTGAAATGTCGATGGGCCGCTCTGTAGAAATTATTGCTTTATGACTGGATTATCTATTATATGCTTGTGTTGGGAACATTGTCATTTGGATCCATTCGGACCTTTTGTCATGAGGTATGGGCTTGTTGGGCCATTTAAACTGGGACAAGAACGTATCTTATGATGATTGGCCCATAAGCTTCTAAAACGCCAATGGGCCATTATATGTTTGTGTTTAGGAACATTATCATTTGGATACGGTTTGACTTCTTGATGAGATGTGAACTTGTTGGGCCATTTAAACTGGGACGAGTTCACTCCTATGACAGTTAGCCCAAAAGCTCCTAAAATGATGGTGGGCCGATTTGTTGAAAATTTTAATAATTTGATATATTTCTTGCATCACATGCACCTCATGCATACATGCACCATGTTAACCCTCATTTGTCTTGAAGCCATCATAGATACCCGTGGGTTAGGGAAGAGGCAGACTTGTCAAAATACCAAGCAGTCACCAAGGGAATTGGCAGAAGACCTAACCCAACGGGATAGGAAAAATTCATCCATGCAAACATGCATAACGTAACGCACTTGCATTCTTTTTTGCGTTTGTTTTCTTTGTATTCACAGGTTTCAAAGGAAAAAAAAAAGCGGCAAAGAACAAGTAATCAGAAACGGTAAAAGCACAGTATCGAATTTGGGTAATAATCCCATGGTGAGGCCCATTTGAGTTTGTTGAGTTTTGGGTATGGAACTCTAGGGGCGAGGCCCACATCAGTTTCAGTATCAGTTTGGGGCGAGGCCCATATCAGTATCATGTAGGTGGTTTTAAGGGCAGAATCCGGTAACGCAGCGGAAGCGGTGGAAAATCGTATTTTCCGATTTCATAACTTTTTCTCGGATTAATTAAATAAACATATTTATTTAATTATCCAATAATCAAATTATGAAACAAAATTCAAATGAATCATATTCAAATGAATTTACCAAATTACCCTTATATTGGTATTTGTCCATTTTAGTCCGAAATTGATCTAATCAATTTTGAATGATTCTAAATCATTTCTAAGATTAATTTAGCATGTTCAAAACATCAAAACACAAAAGCACCAAAAAAATCCCCAAAGTCCATCTTGGCCGAATGCACTACATTAGTGCCATTTGTGCACTTTGTCATTTCATGCATCAAACCACATCAAGATGTAATCCAATGAACATGAAACTTTATATGTATCATATACACATCAAATGCACAACATATATGAAAGCCCCAAATTTGGAATTGGTCATGAACCCTAATTTTTCAATTTCTTCAAATTGGACAAATTAGACCAAATTGGTTAAATCAATTACTTCAATCATGTTTCTTCCATCCAACCAAAGTCTCAACACAATGAAACAACTCAGATCAAATCTAGGTCATCTAAGAGTGGGTCAACAACTCTAGATTAGCAACAAGGTTTCCAAAACCACAAAAAGAACACTATTACTACAATAGTCATAAGCTTCCTTCATCATACATGCTCTACACTTTCTTCAAAACTTCCATCATCAAAAAACACAAAAAAATAAAGAAAGAAATAACCTAAGAACATCATATGTTAAAGCCTAGATCCTAAGGAACATTTTCCTTTCTAATAGTAAGTTGAAGAAACTTACTAAAATCCAAGCTTTCTTTGATTTCTTCTTTCTTTCTCACAAGCTTCCTTGTTTCCATTAATGGAGTTTTTCTTTAAAGTGTGTAGGTTAGATACCAAATGAAATGAAAAACAATATATACTTGCATCACAAAGGCCTTGGCCGAATTTGGCAAAGCATATACAAGAAATATTAATTTCAATTTCATTTGAATTTGAATTTGAATTTCATTAAATCAACTTGATAAAATATCTAAATAACACTTATAGATATTTATATTAAGTCAACAAATGCAACTAAGAAAAATATAACTCTTATATTTATAAGGTGTTGGCCGAAATTATGAAGAAATAAAGGAAAAAAATATTTTACTTTTCAAACAATTTTGAACAAATATCTTAAGAAGTCAAAATCAATTTGACAACTTTTCCTTTAATGTAAGTCAAAATTTACATTTATAATCATTTCCTAACTTTATCATTTGGTGATATATTTATATTTTAATTATATTAATCATTTAACAATTAAATAATTAATTAAATACAAATATATCAAATATATGTATTATATTTACTTTAAATATCTCAAATACATATATTGATGATATATGTCAAATACCTTTATTTGACTATTTATTAATGTGTATTTAATAATATCATATATTAAATACAAATAACATTAATTAGGAAATGACGGTTCGGCCCGTTCGCATGTATTTTTCGTTTAACTATTAAACGATTTATAAATAATCATCATTATTCATAAATGTTGCTTTAGTGCTCTACGAGTATGTTTCATTATTGAGACTCTCTAGATTCAGGCATATCCGTCACAAAATCCAATTTCATGTGCATAATCTATCCACCCATAGATTATGACGATCACTGATAAACTAGCTGAATCATACAGGTCGAGGTCATTGCATACGTATAATCCCTCCGTCACAGATATCCAGATAATCCCAGAGATATAGATGTAAACGTCAAATCTCTATAGGTATTATCTCGTCGACGTATCTATTAGCAATCTTTAAATAACACTCGGAACTTACTTCCGATGTATACTGTGGCCACAGATTTAACAGACTGCTAATATATATGGACTACCTATGCTCTGTACACAGAACTGACGGATCCTATCTTGACACACACAGGATATCCTGAGGATCGATCCACACCCAACGAACAGGCGGAGGTCTGATCTAAATAGATCGGTGACGTGACTGGCATCTAAGTGTGGAGGATGTCTCATACATCCACAGTGGTGTCTCAAGTCGAAGGACCACTATGCTACTCATCCCGAGAAGATTCTTATTGACGTTGGTGTACCATCCATTAAGAATCTTCGGTGAGCCGTTCAGTGTTTATCCACTATAAACACCTACACGTCTATACGAGTCTCCATAGACTTATGGTTCATTGGGATAAACCATCGGACCAAGTCTCGATATACGACATGTACTGGTCTCAACGGATTTGACTAACCGACCCGTGTTAGCAAATCTTGACCAGGAACTATGTTTGATAATATTCATATAGCAGTGACACTTCCCAATGTCAATTACAAACTAACTTTGTAACTGTGTACTGCATTATGTATTATCGGGCCTTTGTCTAATATATACATATCACTAAACCACATTTAGTTTCAATCTAATCGTAATCAGATCAAATACGTATATAAGAACAAGAGGTGCAACCATAAATAAGTAATATTATGGAATAATGGGATGTTCGTATTCATGAATCAGACATAAATACGGTCCGGATTGGCGCTCTGAGCACCAACCCCAACAATTTCTCCCACTTGCTCTAGTGCCAATCCACGGTATCATATACACGTCTCAATGTGTATCATATGCACATGGCCCTCAAAAGCTCACCAGTACTTAAGAGGCAAGAAACAAGTCCGCTATGAAATATTGAGTTTGTCAAAACAAACTCCATCGTTCCCTTAGTCAGCATCATTTATATTTTGTAGAATCTAAATTATACATTAATATGACACTGATGCTACATCAGTATTATGCTACAGCTACTAAGTTGTCCAAGTATTTAGGGATCAAATCCAAAAATATTATGAGGACAACCGCAAGCACAACACCAATATAAAACTTCTAATTTATAAGGTCACTATGCAACTTCATAAGTCTATACTTCATAAGTTGCATCTAATCTACTCAGTTAGTAGAATCCTTCGTGACACTCCCACTGCATCTTTTGTGACTCTTTATGACGTAGACTGTCTAACGTCATAATTAGTCTAAAAACTAATATGACCCTAATGGTTGCAGACTATATTCTCTATGAATTAGAAACTCGTTCTTAATATCTCAAAGATCACAAAGAACGTGTTTCAAGATCCATCATATGGTCTATAGGATGTCAAAATAACTCGTAACAATTACGATTAAATCAATATCTACATTCGCATATTATAAAGTATTTATTATGTCATCATCAAATGATACATAAGATTGATTAGACATTCTAATCAATATCTCTTTCGAAAAAGGAATCATCATTTACGAAAAATGAATACTTTATATAAGACACACAATAACTGTCCAACAGTTATACTAACTGTCATACAGATAGCCTAGTTATGTCCTTTATTAGATCATATCTAATGTACGAATAATAGGAGTATCTCACAAGTCTCTTGTTTTATATCTTATATAAAACTTTATATCGTATATAACAGAGACTACTCCCACTGTTTCACGGAGTAAAGAAGACTTAGGTAAACCTTTTACCTAACAAACATCTCATTATTACTATAATAATGATAATTTTGTTAGGATATATAACATAGAAAGTAATTTGTACGCTCCCACTAACCCTTTTATCACATATGTATTCTATATACTTTGACAAGATCAGACAATTTGACGATATCAAAAATATAGAACACATATTTCTGGAAGACTTATCTGAGTCTACTATAGGCTCTGTAAGCTAGCACACTAAACTGCGATCTCAGCAGAACACAAACTCTAGGGCCATTTCAGAATGAACTCTTCAAATAAGGAAATCACAACTGATCTCTTATCTGAATAAGTCATCTAAAAACGCCACTTTGCATTCTTTAGCTAAAATACACAGTTTATTATCAACATTAACCAATATATCTTTAATTGTTCAATTAGCGTGACTAGAGATAAGTTTTCTCAGAATCTACAATAGATTGCTGAGTATAACTTTTCTCAATGTCATACTGTAAAGGTCAAACCTTTAATAAGCTCATTGCTTTCGCTGCGCAAACAATTAGCACATATCATGAACTAATTCATAATGAAAGCGTAATCAAGTTCAAAACTTGATCGTAGTAAGCTATGAACAATCTTAGATCTATGGTGCAATGGTGAACTTCCAGAATCGATATCAAATATCGCTTCCATATAAGTATAGGATAATTTTCTTCAATAAGAAAACAACGGAACCATTAAGTATCAAATACTCGTGAATGATTCTGTTATCCTATTGGACTTGTACGGAAGATGTATAAGGGTTGTTTCATCTTATTAATTACGTAGTTCCATTTATAATTTATCATTCTCACATTTGACTTCAATAAGTCAAGTCTTTTCTACAATAGTTAACATCTGATGTTACACACCAAGTAATAAAACGATTTTATTACTTAGAATCGTAGGAAAGATATATTCTATAAATAGAATACAATATTCTATTAAACAGAATAAACGATAAAACTTTTACTTATACCTCCGAGGTGTAAGTAATTTCCATTATATAACTATTATATAAAAGAAAGATTGAAATCTCAAACTTTTCAAGATTCAAATTTTCTACCTATACATATCATATATGCAACTGTAGAAAATAATGGAACATTAATTAAAGAGATGAATTAGTGTTACTGGAGTATAACCCCAAGAGTATTGAAACTAATTCGGTAACATTCAATATCAAACGAATCAAATCATATAAGATTCAATTGCTCGCACTACTCAATTCCATCAAGATGGAATCGTGGATGGAAGAATAATATTGAATATGAATCATATTCACTGTATAACCTTAGAACTAATTGCTTTAAATTCAATGTTTGATCGTATCAAAGATCTTTGAACAGTTCAAAGACATGTAATGAATTTTAAGGATCAAGTTTTCAAAATACTTTAGATTGAATATATTTGAACAAGTCAAAAATGTTCAATCTTCGTTTCATCAGAACAGATTGAAAGTTCTTGATACTTTCAAGACTTTCAATATGTGTTCCTTCAGAAACACGTAACTAAGTTATGACAATTCATCAACTAAGTTACGAAATAAAGAAAACTACCTTAAGCAATTATTATTATTAAACTACATACATCCAATGTATCAGTTAAATAAATTTGGTGGTCCAATGACAATCATTGGTTAAACGAGATCTTAATCACTTTCCTGAATACAATATTCATAAATGGACAAGGATGTGTGGTGTGATCTAGTATCAAACCATCCTTACCATACGGATTGAGCATCCAATACTTAAGTGATTAAATCATAAAGCACCGTTCTAAATTATTTACTTTACCGAATAATTTTTCTTAATGTTTATCTCTACGTCAATGACACTACTAGTTATTATAAAATATGTAACAATTGTTTATAAAGAACAAGTGACTATCCCAATAGTCGCAAGTCCGATATCAAATATCAAAACAATCGTTAACCAATATTTCAAATAACTAGACGGGAGATGGTATCCAATACATATAGTTGTAGTATTGTGAAAATCGATATTTTCTATACACAAATATATGCATCTCCTTCTTTAGCTTTATGACGGCGGCGTAAACACACACGTATAACGCAAGCGCACGTATCGTTCAAGTAGTATAAAAATATCGATCCCACGAGGACTTAATTTCTACTGTTGTTATTAATTATTGAATCTATTTAATTACAAATATCTAATTAAAGGGAGAATGGAATTGATTGCTTGATTGATTTGGTTGATTGAAGATTTGCTAAATAAATAAATAAAAAGATAAAAGAAAATACTAAGGAAAATAATAAAAGACACAAAGATTTAAGGTTGTGATTCTTTTAATATCATTTAAAAGATGAAGTGATTATTTTATGTTTGTGTAATAAATCAGTTTACTAACCTGGAACACTAAATTATGTAAAAGCCTCTTCCGATGGTCAACTACAAATACCCAGTATAACCCAATTGAACCATATTCCTATGTCAACCACATTACCTGGATTCATTAAGTCTAAGTTCCAATTATGGCTACCCCCGCCCGACAGGTATATTCCTATCCTGTAAGGAAATCTATTAAAGGGTTATCTATCCTCAAGGAAGATCGTGGGCTATTAAGTCTAAGGCTGAAACCTAAAATCCCTATGTCTAGTTCATTTTAGATTTACCATTTCAATCTATTGGTGATCAGACAACAAGAAGCATTAAGCTTAAGACTTAATAAATAAACCTGTAAATTACCCAACTATAAAATAATCCCTTATAAACCGGTGATATTAAAAGTTATCACAACCTCTAATTAACTAACACATAACTAGGACTATAAAAATAAAATACATAAAATAAAAATACGGAAAAGTAAAATAAAATAAAATGCTAAGGTAAAAGGAATTACTTTTACTACTACTAATTTAGATATCTCCCATAAAATAATATATAAACTTGTGATAATATTACCAACCGACCAGTCTGGCGGTATCCGGATTAAGTCAAATTAAGTCCAACCAGCCATTAAGGCGGAACCAAAAATAAATTTACCAACCGACCAGTCTGGCGGTATCCTTGATTAGTCAGGTTTAAAACAGATTAAAATATATTACCAACCGACCAATATAGCGGTATTCCTTATTAAGTCAATATTTTAAATAGTGAATATATTATTTTAAGGGAGATTAATCTAAATAGCAATAGTAGAAGAATTACCTTTCACCCTAGCTGAAAAAGTTACTTCAACATGGTGAATAGTAAAAACTGTAAAAAGTAAAAAGTAAATTACTATTACAAAACGTAATTAAATTATTTACAAAACTAAAAATAAAAAAAACTAAAAATAAAAATAAAAATTCTAGAGAGAGAAACTCTCTCTAGAGAGAGAAATTAAGAGAGAGAAAGGTATATGAAAAATGAAAATTCGCGGCCTATTTATAGCAAAACAAAATTCACTGTTTGGGAACTGTTCGCGCGTCGCGACGCTAAGGCTTTGCGCGTCGCGACGCTCAAATGTCGACGTGGCACAATGAGACGGCGACACGTAGCGAGGCGGCTAACTGTGCAACTGACACGTGTCAAGGCGGCTAATTCTCAATTATTGTGATGACGTCATCGATGACGTGGCGATGACGTGGCGCTGACGTGGCGTAGGCGTGTGTTGCGTTTGTCGGCACAATAGGATCGCGACACGTGGCGACACGTGTCATGCTCTGATTGGCTGAGGCTGACGTGGCATGTTGACTCGGTTGACTTGCTGACGTGGCGTGGCGTGGCACGACACGTGGCATAGTTGACTCGTTGACCAATGACATGGCTGATGACGAGGCGACACGTGTCATGTCAGAGTGTCGGCAGCATCTGATGTTGACACGTGTCACGGCGCACGTTAGCAGATCGGATGTGATGGTGACACGTGGCACGGCGCATTTTAGCAAAGTCAAACTTTTCAAATTGTTGACCGTTGACCATGGCGCATTTTAGCAGAACCGGCTCACGCTGGGCGTCGCGGCGCGCAGTGTTCAGCGTCGCGACGCGCAAGAACGAAAATATCCCTGTTGACTCATTTTTGTCCGGTTTTGCCCCAAATTGCCTCCAGTGCTGTCCAAACTTTATTTATCTGCAAAATAACAATAAAACACATCAAAACGTTCATAAAACTCAAGAAACTATACAAAATATTAAGTTAAATGAGTGGGAAATAGTGATATAAATACCACTCATCACACCCCCAAACCTAACATTTTGCTAGTCCTCGAGCAAAATACAAAATAAAATAACATAACAAAATTTAACTAAGCCACTTTCGTAGGGATCACGGTTGCATTTAGCATATGCAACAAGCCTTTAAACCCCTAGGTGTCCCTAGTGGACGAGTGTAGTCTCGTGAGGGTTTACAGCAATGATACCCACAAACATTTTACAAAAGTAAAAAGGTATTAAAACTAATGCACACAAAAGCAAAAAGACAAGCGAAAAGAGAATAATAGAAGAAAGAAAGTGACTAATCAGGTGAAAATTCTACTCCAAGTTACTAGTTGTTTTGTTTCTTTCTAAATTACCGAATAAGTAAATTCTCCGATTGTTTTTACCATTCTTCATATACACAGCTAACAAAATATTAATCATTCATTTTTGCCCACAACAGTCATAAGTGCAGTTGATAAGAGAGTAATATTTTTGTCCTAAAGTTCTATCAGATTTCACACCTTTTTTTGTAGCAATGGAATAATTTTTCTGATTTTTCTGATTTTTTTTTTTGATTTTTTTTTCTATTTTTTATTTTTATACAATACCTTCCGTCTATGTAGCGAGCTTTGGGTCGGTGGCTCCCAAACCAGTTGGCTTTAGGGCACCAGGTGTTAAGACACCCCTACGAACTTAATTACTCAGACTTCAGATATATATATTTATTTTTGCAGCATCTTCGATCCATGTAACGAGCTTTGGGCCAATGACTCCCAAACCAGTTGGTTTTAGGGCACTAGGTATTAAAATACCCTTACAGACTTAATAACTCGGATCTCGGACGTTTTTTTTTTTTTTTTTTTTTTTTTTTTTTTTTTTTTTTTTTTTTTTACTCCATCACTATTCAGAGATGCTTCCTCCAATTAAACTATAGCACGGAATATTACAAACTTTTCAATTTTAGCTCATGTCCGTATGTTTCCATGTAAGTTCATAATACCTGTCAACTGAACATATGAAGATCCATTTTAGTCAGTGTTAAAGAGAATTCACAAATTAAATAATTTAAAAGGAAATAAACAAAAATTAACTTGTTTTGAAATAGGTTTGAGATACGTCTCAGGAGTGGAAATTCCTTACTCGGCTATCTTTTACCAATTCCACCTTTTTAGTCAAAATAAAAACACAAAAATTGCAAAATATTTTTGTAATTTTGAAAATTTTTCAATTTTTTTGTATTTTTCGAAAAATTTTGGACTAAAAATAAAAACAACATACAACTAAAAACAAGGTACTAATCAACTAAATCCCTCCCCCAAACCTAAATGAGACATTGTCCCCAATGTCTTAAACAGTAGAAGAAGAGTTAGAAGGTAATACCTGATCAGCTGAAATTTTACAGGAAAAATTACCGATAAAGATTTATGCCCAAATTACGGTTCTTACCACAATTGCTATTTGACCATTTTTCATTAAAAATTTTGGCAGAATCACCTTTAAAAACTCAAACTTTCCCCAAAATTCACCCTAAAAAATTATCACCAATCAAATCCCAACTTTGGTATTTTTCAGAAAAATTCGACAGAGTCTCCCCTGAATTTTTGATTATCCAATACAACCTAAATCTATCAAATGCCACAAACAAACACCAAATATCAAACTCAATTTCTTCGCCCCCAATTCTACAAAATTCATCGATCTGGCAATTTCTAAACTCAGAATTCAGCCAGTTATTCACCGCTAAACTTCCAAATTCACAATCCTCCAATTTCAACAAATCAACCACAAACTTATTCAATTTTCGATCATCCCCTTTTACTGCCAAAATTTCAAAACCTGTAACATTCAATTTTTATCAAAATTAACCACACAAATTATCCACAAAAATCAGATCTGATTATGGAAGGTTTTGATCGTGGGTTTGGTGACTGTCTTGGTGATTCACGGTGTGGGTGCGGCTGTTGTGGTTGATTCGGCTTCGTTCTTGATGGATCTTGGCAGTGGGTTCAGTCACGGTTTGGTGGTTCACGGCTCGGCAAGGGTCTGGTTTGTCTTGTTTGGTCGTAGGTGATGGCTTCTGGTTTCGGCTACTGTTTGGATGGTGATGGCTTGGTGTGGTTGATGATGATGGCTCGGTGGCTCGCGGTTGAGTCACGGCTCAGTTGAGGGCGGAGTTTTGCTCGGTGGTGAGGTTCACGGCAGATCTGGCTCGGCAAAGGTGGGTTTCTGTGGAAGTTCTCGGTGGGTTTGGCGAAGCTTGGTTTTGATGGTGATGGATGGTTTGGCTCTCGGCGAGGTGGTGTGGTTCGGTTTTTGGTAGGTGATTGGTTGAGGATGAAGAAGATGAAGAGTAAAGGAGATGCTGCCGCGCCTTGTTTATGTCCTGTCTTTTGAGTCAGCGTCGCGACGCCAAATATTGCCTAGCGTCGCGACACTCGGTCTTTTAGGGTTAGGGTTTTGACTCGGGATTTTTTTTTTTTTTTTTTTTTTTTTTTTGGCAAAACCATGTCTTGTGACAGATAACTCCATAGGGACGCCTCTTAAGAAGTGTCTTTTACTCGGCCGTCTCTGGATCAACTTTGTATCTTCGTGATTTTGTCAAGTTTTTATTTTGAAAATCCCGCTTGCACTGGCTTGCAATGTCCTGAAAAATTCCGTTTTTATTTTTCCTGCAAAACTCCCACACAAATTAAAAGTTCACACAAAAAATAATAAATAAATAAATAAATTACAACAAATTGCATGGGTTGCCTCCCTGCTAGCGCTAAATTTTTCGTCTTCAGCCAGACGTGACTGAAATCCATATGTTAAGGAGGTTTCAATGTCGTTTTGGATGTCCGATTAAAGACAATCCCGTGAGCGTTGCTTTTGAATGGTCTCTTCCAACGGTAAAGTGGCAAAATGAGTTTTGTTTCATTCAGTGCTCGTGCCACCTTTTTGACTTTTGTTGCTCCAGTAGTACCTGAAAAGAAAAGAAAGAAAATTAGGAGGTCTCGTATGGTGCTTGACTTGGAATGGAAATTCCATTCTGTCAAACTTCTGGGTGATATCTTTGATTTGTACTCCCCAATACAGCGATGTTTTTCCTGAATGCTCTGGATCTTTATTAAGTTCTGACAGTTGCTCCTCCATTTGCTCTTCTTTTTGCTCCACCTTTTCTTCATAGATGTATTTGAAAATTTCTGCATTCAGCTCTTCATCTGTCATCTGTGAAATACATGTTTCAAAATTGTCAACCTGAGGATGAAAAGAAATGTCAGATTTTAGGTCTTCATCCTCTGATCTGGGTGAAATGATTGGCTCAGGTAAATCTTCATCAAACATTTGTGCAAGCATTCTCCAAGATCTTCATTTTGAGGATACAGAATTCCATCCTCAATTTTTGATGCAGTTGGTACAAATATTTCAGCTTCATCCTCGTCAGAATCTGAATAATAGAAATCAAATCGAGACTTTGCCGGTTCAAGTTCCTGAACTGATACATCTGTTGTTGATACTGCTCAGCCTCCTCCTCTGTTGAAATGTCATTGTGAAATGATTGGTATTCGAAGGCTTCATCAGTGTCATCTGAGAATGGTTCTTGAGGTATATAGTTCTGGTTTTCTGTTAATTGTCTGATCTGATCTGTCATTCTCTGCATGGATTCTGTTTGACTCTGAATTTGTGCATCAAATTGAGCTGTCTGTTCTTTGAACATGTGAATCAATTGATCTTCCTCTGATGGTTCTGGTTTTTGATAAGGATCGAAGGAAGATGGTGGATAAGATGGAAAATGTGATTCTGTGAAATGTGATGGTTCTTCGTACCATGAAGGATCTTGATAGTTCTGCCACCCTGGATGGCAGTTGTATTCGCAATAATCGCTTGGGTGGTCACCATTACATATGTCACATCTCCATATTGAGTTCTGTTGAGCAAATGTAGTATTGCTTGGTTCTGGCATCCAGTGATAATCATTGGGCTCGACAACAGGCCTCAGAAAACCGGACTGTTGCTCCCAGATGTGGGGTGTATTTCTTGTAAAGCACGTAATCTTTCAATCTCCCAGTAGTGTTCCATTTTTAAGTCACCTGAAATCAAAAGAAAGAAATAAAAATTACAGATAAAAATAAAGAAAATTAGATATAAGTAAATTAGATAGCTTCAAAATTAACAACTCAAGAAATATAAGTCCCCGGCAACGGCGCCAAAAACTTGACCGGCGTAAACACACACGTATAACGCAAGCGCACGTATCGTTCAAGTAGTATAAAAATATCGATCCCACGAGGACTTAATTTCTACTGTTGTTATTAATTATTGAATCTATTTAATTACAAATATCTAATTAAAGGGAGAATGGAATTGATTGCTTGATTGATTTGGTTGATTGAAGATTTGCTAAATAAATAAATAAAAAGATAAAAGAAAATACTAAGGAAAATAATAAAAGACACAAAGATTTAAGGTTGTGATTTCTTTTAATATCATTTAAAAGATGAAGTGATTATTTTATGTTTGTGTAATAAATCAGTTTACTAACCTGGAACACTAAATTATGTAAAAGCCTCTTCCGATGGTCAACTACAAATACCCAGTATAACCCAATTGAACCATATTCCTATGTCAACCACATTACCTGGATTCATTAAGTCTAAGTTCCAATTATGGCTACCCCCGCCCGACAGGTATATTCCTATCCTGTAAGGAAATCTATTAAAGGGTTATCTATCCTCAAGGAAGATCGTGGGCTATTAAGTCTAAGGCTGAAACCTAAAATCCCTATGTCTAGTTCATTTTAGATTTACCATTTCAATCTTATTGGTGATCAGACAACAAGAAGCATTAAGCTTAAGACTTAATAAATAAACCTGTAAATTACCCAACTATAAAATAATCCCTTATAAACCGGTGATATTAAAAGTTATCACAACCTCTAATTAACTAACACATAACTAGGACTATAAAAATAAAATACATAAAATAAAAATACGGAAAAAAGTAAAATAAAATAAAATGCTAAGGTAAAAGGAATTACTTTTACTACTACTAATTTAGATATCTCCCATAAAATAATATATAAACTTGTGATAATATTACCAACCGACCAGTCTGGCGGTATCCGGATTAAGTCAAATTAAGTCCAACCAGCCATTAAGGCGGAACCAAAAATAAATTTACCAACCGACCAGTCTGGCGGTATCCTTGATTAGTCAGGTTTAAAACAGATTAAAATTATATTACCAACCGACCAATATAGCGGTATTCCTTATTAAGTCAATATTTTAAATAGTGAATATATTATTTTAAGGGAGATTAATCTAAATAGCAATAGTAGAAGAATTACCTTTCACCCTAGCTGAAAAAGTTACTTCAACATGGTGAATAGTAAAAACTGTAAAAAGTAAAAAGTAAATTACTATTACAAAACGTAATTAAATTATTTACAAAACTAAAAATAAAAAAAACTAAAAATAAAAATAAAAATTCTAGAGAGAGAAACTCTCTCTAGAGAGAGAAATTAAGAGAGAGAAAGGTATATGAAAAATGAAAATTCGCGGCCTATTTATAGCAAAACAAAATTCACTGTTTGGGAACTGTTCGCGCGTCGCGACGCTAAGGCTTGCGCGTCGCGACGCTCAAATGTCGACGTGGCACAATGAGACGGCGACACGTAGCGAGGCGGCTAACTGTGCAACTGACACGTGTCAAGGCGGCTAATTCTCAATTATTGTGATGACGTCATCGATGACGTGGCGATGACGTGGCGCTGACGTGGCGTAGGCGTGTGTTGCGTTTGTCGGCACAATAGGATCGCGACACGTGGCGACACGTGTCATGCTCTGATTGGCTGAGGCTGACGTGGCATGTTGACTCGGTTGACTTGCTGACGTGGTTGATGGCGTGGCACGACACGTGGCATAGTTGACTCGTTGACCGATGACATGGCTGATGACGAGGCGACACGTGTCATGTCAGAGTGTCGGCAGCATATGATGTTGACACGTGCACGGCGCACGTTAGTAGATCGGATGTGATGGTGACACGTGGCACGGCGCATTTTAGCAAAGTCAAACTTTTCAAATTGTTGACCGTTGACCATGGCGCATTTTAGCAGAAACGGCTCACGCTGGGCGTCGCGGCGCGCAGTGTTTCAGCGTCGCGACGCGCAAGAGACGAAAATATCCCTGTTGACTCATTTTTGTCCGGTTTTGCCCCAAATGCCTCCAGTGCTGTCCAAACTTTATTTATCTGCAAAATAAAAATAAAACACATCAAAACGTTCATAAAACTCAAGAAACTATACAAAATATTAAGTTAAATGAGTGGGAAATAGTGATATAAATACCACTCATCACTTTACTATTTGCATTCAACTATTCACAACAATTGTAAATAACTGATTAGCAAATTGGTCAGACACATTACCTCTAAAGGTAATTAAAGCTTAGAAACGTCATTACTAGATAAACAAATACCTAATAGGGCTTTCTAAATGCCAGTCAAGAATCTCGAGACATGAACTAATTCAAGTCAATTCTTACTGCATAAGAAACTATTGTCTCTGAAGTATATATCCTAAAGGGGATATCTATCTAGATTATCTATCATGACTTAGAAACTAAGTCATTAACCATCTTATTTTTCAAGAAAATCGGAACAACAGTTCCCGATGGTTTAGACTAATCTAATAATATCCTAGTCTATTAGTATCTAGAACCTATTCTAGAATAACTGCAACCAAGAGTCTAGTCAGATAACATATCAAAAAATGTGTGCAGTAAATAAAAGTTTAATTCTATCTACTATAGAATAAGGAAACAAACAAGCGGTAATTTCCATAATAACATACACTGCCTAAGTTATGGAATATTTTAAACTTAGCAGTGCCTCCACTATTTTTACTTAATGCCGTAATCCCCAATGGAAAGACGAGAATTCAATAATTAAATCGAATTCCATAATGGGAAGAGGACCCCATGAATATATTTCGACTCACAGCAGAGGCACGGTCTCGCCGACGTATATTCACAGGTAGACAACTAATTGTCAATCACTCACTAGTGACTCCAAGCATCCGGTCCTGGCCGTTTCTCGTTGTCGTTGCGAAGGCAGGCCCACAAGGAGACGTACCAAGGTTAAACTTGTCAATGATAAACTCAAGTTACTTGCGTAACCCTGACAGCTAGGGCACGTTCAGGATTCCGCTTTCGCTTGAATTTATCTAGTATCTAATATACATTGGCATAAATAAATTTCTATCAGCTACACCCTCACAGCAGAGGCACGGTCTCGGATGTAGTCAACGAAAAGTTATATAAACCGTATTGACAAGACGGACCAAGAAACAAGTATTCCAAATACTAGTTACTTTAAAACCTTATTAAGCGGGGATATTCCATTAAGTGTAATACACCCTAAATCTAATCAAATTAGATTATAACATGCATGTATAAAGTCAAGAAAAAATGATTAAACATTGAATAAAATAAGCTAATCATTTATGGAGGCTAGAATCAGACTCGCTCTGATACCATTTTGTAGGTGGTTTTAGGGGCGAAGAATCCGGTAACGCAGCGGAGGAGAAGCGGTGGAAAATCATATTTTCCGATTTCATAAATTTTTCTCGGATTAATTAAATAAACATATTTATTTAATTATCCAATAATCAAATTATGAAACAAAATTCAAATGAATCATATTCAAGTGAATTTACCAAATTACCCTTATATTGGTATTTTGTCCATTTTAGTCCGAAATTGATCTAATCAATTTTGAATGATTCTAAATCATTTCTAAGATGAATTTAACATGTTCAAAACATCAAAACACCAAAAGCACCAAAAAATCCCCAAAAGTCCATCCTTGGCCGAATGCACTACATTAGTGCCATTTTGTGCACTTTGTCATTTCATGCATCAAAACACAGCAAGATGTAATCCAATGAACATGAAACTTTATATGTATCATATACACATCTAAATGCACAACATATATGAAAAGCCCCAAATTTGGAATTGGTCATGAACCCTAATTTTTCAATTTCTTCAAATTGGACAAATTAGACCAAATTGGTTAAATCAATTACTTCAATCATGTTTCTTCCATCCAACCAAAGTCTCAACACAATGAAACAACTCAAGATCAAATCTAGGTCATCTAAGAGTGGGTCAACAACTCTAGATTAGCAACAAGGTTTCCAAAACCACAAAAGAACACTTATTACTACAATAGCCATAAGCTTCCTTCATCATACATGCTCTACACTTTCTTCAAAACTTCCATCATCAAAAACACAAAAAATAAAGAAAGAAATAACCTAAGAACATCATATGTTAAAGCCTAGATCCTAAGGAACATTTTCCTTTCTAATAGTAAGTTGAAGAAACTTACTAAAATCCAAGCTGTCTTTGAATTCTTCTTTCTTTCTCACAAGCTTCCTTTGTTTCCATTAATGGAGTTTTCTTTAAAGTGTGTTAGGTTAGATACCAAATGAAATGAAAAACAATATATACTTGCATCACAAAGGCCTTGGCTGAATTTGGCAAAGGCATATACAAGAAATATTAATTTCAATTTCATTTGAATTTGAATTTGAATTTCATTAAATCAACTTGATAAAATATCTAAATAACACTTTATAGATATTTATATTAAGTCAACAAATGCAACTAATAAAAATATAACTCTTATATTTATAAGGTGTTGGCCGAAATTATGAAGAAATAAAGGAAAAAAATATTTTTACTTTTCAAACAATTTTGAACAAATATCTTAAGAAGTCAAAATCAATTTGACAACTTTTTCCTTTAATGTAAAGTCAAACATTTACATTTATAATCATTTCCTAACTTTATCATTTGGTGATATATTTATATTTTAATTATATAATCATTTAAAAATTAAATAATTAAATAATTAATTAAATACAAATATATCAAATATATGTATTATATTTACTTTAAATATCTCAAATACATATATTGATGATATATGTCAAATACCTTTATTTGACTATTTATTAATTTGTATTTAATAATATCATATATTAAATACAAATACACTTTAATTAGGAAATGACGGTTCGGCCCGTTCGCATGTATTTTTCGTTTAACTATTAAACGATTTATAAATAATCAGCATTATTCATAAATGTTGCTCTAGTGCTCTACGAGTATGTTTCATTATTGAGACTCTCTAGATTCAGGCATATCCGTCACAAAATCCAATTTCATGTGCATAATCTATCCACCCATAGATTATGACGATCACGGATAAACTAGCTGAATCATACAGGTCGAGGTCATTGCATACGTATAATCCCTCCGTCACAGATATCCAGATAATCCCAGAGATATAGATGTAAACGTCAAATCTCTATAGGTATTATCTCGTCGACGTATCTATTAGCAATCTTTAAATAACACTCGGAACTTACTTCCGATGTATACTGTGGCCATAGATTTAACAGACTGCTAAATATATATGGACTACCTATGCTCTGTACACAGAACTGACGGATCATATCTTGACACACACAGGATATCCTGAGGATCGGTCCACACCCAACGAACATGCGGAGGTCTGATCTAAATAGATCGGTGACGTGACTGCCATCTAAGTGTGGAGGATGTCTCATACATCCACAGTGGTGTCTCAAGTCGAAGGACCACTATGCTACTCAACCCGAGAAGATTCTTATTGACGTTGGTGTACCATCCATTAAGAATCTTCGGTGAGCCGTTCAGTGTTTATCCACTATAAACACCTACACGTCTATACGAGTCTCCATAGACTATGGTTCATTGGGATAAACCATCGGACCAAGTCTCGATATACGACATGTACTGGTCTCAACGGATTTGACTAACCGACCCGTGTTAGCAAATCTTGACCAGGAACTATGTTTGATAATATTCATATAGCAGTGACACTTCCCAATGTCAATTACAAACTAACTTTGTAACTGTGTACTGCATTATATGTATCGGGCCTTTGTCTAATATATACATATCACTAAACCACATTTAGTTTCAATCTAATCGTAAATCAGATCAAATACGTATATAAGAACAAGAGGTGGCAACCATAAATAAGTAATATTATGGAATAAGGGGATGTTCGTATTCATGAATCAGACATAAATACAGTCCGGATTGGCGCTCTGAGCACCAACCCCAACATATCAGTCTTGGGGTTGAGGCCCATATCAGTATCAGTTTGGGGCGTGGCCACACATCAGTATCAACTGGGGGCGGGCCCATAATCAGTATCAGTTTGGGGGAGGCCCCATATCAGTATCAGTCTGGGGGCGAGGCCCATATCAGTATCAGTTTGGGGTGGGGCCCATATCAGTATCATTCTGGGGGGCGAGGCCCATATCAGTATCAGTGGGGGCGAGGCCCACATCAGTATCATGGGGTGAGGCCATATTAGTATCAGTTTGGGGGTGAGGCCCATATCAGTATCAGTTGGGGGCGGGGCCCACATAAGTATCAGCTGGGGGCGAGGCCCATATCAGTATCAGTTTGGGGCGAGGCCCACATCAGTATCAGTTTGGGGGTGAGGCCCATATCAGTATCAGTCTGAGGGCGAGGCCCATATCAGTATCAGTTGGGGGCGAGGCCCACATCAATATCAGTTTAGGGGCGAGGCCGACATCCGCATCAGTTTGGGGGCGAGGCCCACATCAGTATTAGTTTGGGGGTGAGGCCCACATCGGTATTGGTTTGGGGGCGAGGCCCACATCAGCATCATGCATCCATACATACATGCATACATATCACATACATATAATTTTTTTTTGTATTCGCAGGATTGTAGCGGCAAATACCACCTCATCAAGTAACGGCTCAAAAATAAGCCACATTCTCGGACAGCACGGTTCAGAAATGGACCGCTACCACAACAGTTGCCAAAAATGGCGTTCCAAAGTGGAGCACACTCATGCATGCACGCATACAGGTAACACATTTTGGCATTCGTTTTGTGTTTGTTTTGTATTCCCAAGTTTTGAAGAAGAAAAGAGAAAGCGGCAAATGAAAGCCAATAAGAAGCATCAATATAACATCAGCAGTTTACGGACGAGTCCCAGGGTTGAGGCCCATATCAGTATCAATCTAGGGCGATGCCCACATCAGTAACAGTGTTGGGGCGAGGCCCACATCAGTTTCAGGGACGAGGCCCGTATCAGTACCAGTCTTAGGGATGAGTCCCAGGGTTGAGGCCCATATCAGTATTAATCTGGGGCGAGGCCCACATCGGTAACAGTGTTGGGGCGAGGCCCACATCAGTACCAGTTTGGGGCGAGGCCCACGTCAGTATCAGTTTTGGGGCGAGGCCCACGTTAGTTTGAGGTCGAAGAACCACTATATCGGTAACAGTTTCGGGAACAAGGCCTAGGGGAATAAAGCCCACATTCAACACAGCTCGGGAATAAAGCCCACAGTCAGCTCAGATAAGGGAATAAAGCCCACATCCAACACAGTTCAGGAATAAAGCCCACAGTCAGCTCAGATAAGGGAATAAAGCCTACAGTCTGCTCAGATCAGGGAATAAAGCCCAGATTCAATACAATTCGGGAACAAATCCCACAACCAGCTCAGATCAGGGAATAAAGCCCACATTCAGTACAATTCGGGAACAAAGCCCACAGTCAGCTCAGATCGGGGATAAAACCCACAGTCAACACAGATAGGGAACAAAGCTCAGGGAACAAAGCCCACATTCAGTTCAGTCCAGGAACAAAGCTATCTCTCAGCACAGTTCGGGAATACAGCCTAGGAGAATAAAGCTCTCTCTCAGTACGGTTCGGGAATACAGCCCAGGAGAATAAAGCTCTCTCTCAGTACAGTTCGAGAATACAGCCCATGAGAATAAAGCTCTCTCTCAGCACAGTTCGAGAATACAGCCCAGGAGAATAAAGCTCTCTCAGTACAGTTTGGGAATACAGCCCAGGGGAATAAAGCTCTATCTTTACACTGTTCAGGAGCAAAGCCTAGAGGAATAAAGCCCACTTGCAAAACAGCTTGGGAATAAAGCCCAGGAGAACAAAGCTCTCTCTCAACATAGTTCGCGAATAAAGCCCAAAGGTCAAAGCATCTCAGGATAACAAGTAAGTTAAGCAACAGCTGGCGAGCTAGGTAAGTGAAAATGCATTGCATAACTTTGATAGGATTGTTCAAAGTCACACACACTGCACAAGTCCCATCAAAGTGGGGGCGACTGTAGGCATTGCATTTTTGCATGTGAAACCCGATGATGAGTCTCAGTTGGAGGCACTACCTTTTTAGTTAATGATATTGCGGGAAACGGTCGTCGGAAGGGAATCGGTATTTCGTTAGATCCTTATTCACTTGTTTAGAGTCAAGCTCACTTGTTGGACCTCCGTTTAGAGCACCTTTGGCCCAAAAAAACCAGAACCATTTAACCTTGGCCCAAACCCACCACGAGGCCCACACGCCCATATCACCTTAAAATACACCCAAATTAAATCAAATATTAATTAAATTAAATATTAACTAAATAAAATATTAATTAAATTAAATAAAACATTAATTAAGTCATTTACCAAATTAAATAAAATATAAAATAAAGTCATGCCTAATTTAGATAAGCCAAATATATTAACTTCCTAACTAAACAAAAGCATATACTAAATTAAAGAAATTGCATGCCTAATTAAAATCAATCAACAAATATTATGCCTAATTAAAATCAATCATAACCAATTAAAAATATTGACTTCCTAATCTAAAAAATTATATTCCTAAACCAAGCCAATCAAATATTCAACCTTCCTAATCTAAACCAATATTGTCCCCATCAAATCCCTTGCTTTCCTTGTCCAACACCAAATCATATCTCTCTTTAATACCAAATATCCCTTGCTTGTGAGACAAGGAGAAACCCTAGCCCTTGCCTATATAAACAACCCAAAACCAAAGCCAACCCTCTCTCCCAATTTCTCTAATTCACGGCAAACCAAAAACACAAAGAAATAAACCCAAGCTTATCACTCACGGCCCCTCACTTCATCAAGCATCCAACGCCACTTACCTATCTTTGCTCTCACACACATAAGCCCTCCACTCACAATCACATTACTGCCTCACCTACACTCAACGCCACCTGCCCTCACTATCTCCCCCTCACACCTACACTCAACGCCAACACGTTCATGTCCCTCACCTAGATTCATTCACGTAGCCCACTGCGCACCGTAAGCCCAGCATCATACTCCCTTCACGCCAACTACCTCACTGCCACCTAGCCGCACTACGCACACACATCACAATCGGCCTCTCACGTCAGCAACACTATCACCAAAATCTGCCTCAACGCCACTGCCACTCAATACGCCAAGACTGCCACACAAACACAGCCCTATAAACCGCCCAAAATAGTCCCTCAAACACCCAAAACAGTAGCTTTGAAGACCTGAAACAGTAAGCAGAAAATATAGAGGAAACAGCAGCAAAACGGAGGTCAAACAGCAAGAAAAACAGCAAAACAGTGAGCTAAGATGCTAAACCAGTGAACCGGAGAAGTTGAGGAGCTTTAACCCTTCCGATCTCTGTGAAACGCAAGTCCGAAAGTCGGCAAAAAGGTTAGTCCTGAGGGTATTTTTCACACTCGTTTTCAGTTTTATTTTTATTATTTATTGAGTATTGTTCGCATGATTATTATGTTAAAATGCATGTTGTGGCCCTTGAGTAGATAAATATGCATGTATTACGAAATGTTGTATGTTGTGGCCTTGGAATAAAAATGAAAGATGTGTCGACTCTCGCGGTATATCGGATGGAAACCCGGACATAAATTACATAGCTGATTCCGAATGGACGGTAGTATGATCTGTACTCGGGATACAACTCCACGTACCGCTTGAGTAAACGGCACATTCTTTTGTTTTATGTTGCTTTGATTTGTTTGTTATTCGTTATTTGAATTCCAGCATTTATTTATTTGATGTGTTATGAGATGGTATTCAAGCATGATTTAGCCCATTTAGCTGTTCATTTTCAAGCATGATTAGCCATTTATTTTGCGTTATGTTTAGGTTGTTCTTGTTTTTCGCATTATATGATCGAAGTGTGTTCATGAGATTGCCGTGTGATATTGCATGTTTGCCGTCATGATGATTACTTTCATGCATGTGAACTTAAAAGTAGAATTATCCTTGGAAATATGTTGCTTTGGCTTGGTTGAATTATTGCACAAATCATTTTATTACAAGTGACATAAGTAAGGGACCATTCTGAACCCAACAGTTTGAGGTCTTCCCTTGCGAGGGGTGAGTGCGGCCTTAAATCTCATTTTCCCGGTTCACACCGGGTGGCGACTCCATTTTTCTCCGGTTTAGTCCCCCGCGGGCTACTCTCTACTCCCAACCGGGCCGCGAGCCCGGGACAGCATGCGTCGCCCAAATTCCTGTGTCCCACACCAATCGAGGCGTACACAGAACCTGTTAAAGCACCAGAAGACCAATACCAAAGTAAACTGATTGTCGCAAGTAATAGTGACGTAGGTCTCAGGTTAAAGATCACATACACCTACCCTGATTCGGATTCCCATAGACACATAGTCTACCAATGGGATTCTGAGGGGGTCTATCCAGAGTGAAACTGTTCCCGGTCCAACGGCTAACAAAACCTCTTATTACACTTGTATAAGTATCAATACCTAAATATATGAGAACTATGCCGTTAAGCTTCCATAACGCGCACAAGTGTAATACTAGTCTCTTCCGCATTATCGATGTCCAGTCTCGATAATACTACGACTAGGGATATTTAATGATTAAACCGTTCGTGGATTAATATTGTCTCATATCTTATTAATCTGATTTAACCATATGGACTTTTATCATTATATATATCTAAGTAATCCAATTACAATAATGATAAAATAGCAATTTCCTTTTATCACATAGTTAATTTGTACAAAAACACAATGTCTTTTACAAATAGTGATGTTATGGGTCATAATTGTCCAACATTAAGTAACTCAATTGCTCCACTATTAGCAAATATAAAATGACGACTTAAGTCGGTGTCAAAGTTGTTGGACAATTATGACTCATATCATCATTATTTGTACAGAACATGGTATTGTTGTACAAATTAACTATGTGACAAAGGAAATTACTTTTTTATCATTTGTAATTGGATTACCGAGATATGATAAGTGCATGAAAATGTACTTTGAAACATTACTAATCTAGGCTTATTGTAAGTATTTAGTTATATATTTTATGTTTTAGTATATAATTCCTATTGTTATATTAATTTATAAATATTTATTATTTACACTAATTTAGTGATTTTATTTGTATGAATATTAACATATGAATCCTGGGACAATTATAAGTGTTCAGGGAAGCCGAGAACGCGAAAAGCAAGAAACATTGAGAAATTGTACTGGCGCCGCGGCGCCACAATCCCATACAAAATCCAAGGAGTGAGGCGCCACGGCGCTGCAGGAAGAAGAGAGAGTCAGCCGAAAACTTTGACCAAGTAAAGAAGCTATGCACGTGGTCCTTCTATGTGTTTTGTTGTTGATTTTACAAAAATAATTATCAAATAAATAAAAGCCAAAGCCACGTGAAGCAAAGCAAAGCAAAGCATCAAACTTTGACCAAACAAGAAAATAGGAAAGTAACGTGGGCCCCAAAGTTCTTGGATTAGGTTTAACTATTGCTTGCTATAAAAGCATGAGAGCTGCTGAGAATTAGAGGGGGGCTGACTGCGTGAGTGCGCAGACTGCGCAAGAAAATAATAAGGAAACAGTGCCCAGACGCAGAGGAGAGAGCAGTGCCGAGAAAGAAGAAATCAGAGCATAAAGTCGGGACGCGGAGCCGTGATGATTCAGAACAATATTCATCTCCAATCTCGGGTTATTTTTATTTCTTTTATGGGGAACTAATCCCCTAGGCAAAGCTAGGGATGAACTCTTGTGTTGAATTTTATTATTTGTGTTTTTGATTCCTACGAACCTTTTAATTGTTTAATAAAATTGATGTTTATTATTTTCTATCATCTTTTGATTTATTAATCCAGAAATTATATTTTGTCAAATCCCATATAGATCCAGTCATGCTTCTTCTATGTGTGGTTTGCGAATTTAATTGTGACTGGTAAAGTTGTTTTGCGTGTTGGTCTTCTGCTGCAGTATTGCCTGAGGGTATATTGTCGACGTTAGATAGCTCGTAACGATGGCTTTTGTGTGTGCTGTTAACATAGGGAAAATAATCATTAATTACCTTAGATTTTAAATATGTGTAGAATTGAATATTTTCCGATTGTTGGTTTGGGATGTGAAACCTTCAATTGTGTAATAAAAGGAATCAATAACTAAATATAGGAGTTCAATGCAAGAGGGATTCCCGAAGCTTTGTCATATCTCTCTGCCATTATCATTTATTATCTTTTCATTATTTTATTTATCTTTAATTTAATTACAAAATCTATCTTTTTATTTATTAAGTTACTGTTAACGTTTTTGTTTGAGTAAATTAGTTCATGTAACCATCTCTCTGAGGAATCGACACCCCAGCTATACTGCGATAACCGCGAGTCATATTTGGGCGTAATCAAAAATTGGCGCCGTTGCCGGGGAGACGGTTTACAATTTAAAGGAGCAGGTTTGCTTATTCAACAACGAAGCGGTAACTTCGTTCCATTTTTTTATTTTAGTTACTATTTGCTTATTTAGTTTATTTAATTTTTATTTAGATTTTTTTTATTTTAATTAGTTCTTTTATTTATTTATATATTTTTTTTTTTTCTGTTTCCCGTATTATTTGAGCTTAAATTGCATGTCTAGACGTATGGATAGATTTGGTAGATTTGTTAGGACTGAGGAAGTAAGCACAGAGTTTGAGAACATATTTGAAAATCCTTTTTTTTCACCATCCGCGTCTAGCGCACATAACATGAGTAAATATGAGAGACAACCTAGGAAGACTCTTGAAGAGTACCTCCACCCAACTCGCACAGCTACACCTTCGTGCATCATGTTTCCTCCTAATGCACCACATATAGACTTTAGGCCTGAAATGATACAGTATCTCCCAACCTTCCATGGTTTGGAGAACCAAACCTTAATCCTTACGTATAGAGTTTATATCGACTTTCATGACGTGCATATTAGTTTGAAGAGGTAGTAGCACCTTCCATGACCGGTTTGGAACCACTGACACAATTAGACTTAAGTTCTTCCCCTTTGCCCTTAAGGATAGAGCTAAGAGCTGGTTTTATTCTTTAAGACCGCGATCAATAGGATCATGGGGTGAAATGACTCAGGCATTCTTTAATAAATATTTCCCACATCATAAGACGAATGCCTTGAAAAGACAAATATCCACCTTCTCCCAGAGAGACAGTGAGACCCTTTACCAAACGTGGGAGCGGTATAAAGAGTTGTTAGCTAGTTGTCCCCACCATGGATATGAGAGTTGGCGTTTAGTAAGTTACTTTTATGATGGACTAACCCCTAGGGAACGCCAATTCGTTGAGACAATGTGCAATGGTAGTTCATTCGAAAGGACCCTGATGATGCATTCGAGTATTTAGATGACCTAGCTAAGAAATCTCATATTTGGACTGGACCCAATGCCGTAGATAACACTGATTGACACACACTTCTTCTAGCAGAAGCTTACAACACTTTAGGGAAGAGGATAGCCTTAAGACACAAGTTGAGCTGTTAACTAGACAGATAGGAGCCTTAATAGCCAAAGACAGCAAGACAATGCATTCAGTAGCCCAGCTAGAATCCCAAGAGTGTCCGTGTACAGTGAGATGAGGGGTACAAATGAGGAAAACTACAATACTTTAGGGATGTACCAGAAGCCTTATACACCATATCCAGATACCTATAATCCTAGTTGGCAGAACCATCCCAATGTTAGTTGGAGGCAGGAGTCTTATCAGCCTACCCAGACACCACAACCTAGGAGTTACAATACCCCACAGTATCACACATCTGCCATTTCTAGGAATTCTTTAGAGGATACTGTGCAAGCATTTATGGAGGCCCAAAAGGCCATTGTGGAAGCCCAGAATAAAACAAATCAAAGGATTGAGTCGTTGATAGTTCAGGTAACTGAAGACCAAAGGGAAATTAAGAGTCAAATCTCTAAATTGACTAATGTCCTGAGTGTGCAAGAACAAGGAAAATTATCATCCGAAACTCAACCTAATCCACTAGGTCAGCACATGGCACATGTTAATCATGAAGTATCCAATATAGGAGATGTTAATGCCATAATCACTAGGAGCAGTAAAGAGGTAGGGATACAGAATACTTCCAACACTATAGGTGACCATAAGGATAATAGTGTTAACATATCTCAGGAAGAACAAGTGCCACCTTTCCAAGTTAGAGTACCCTCTCCTCAAGAACTTAACAGTTTACATCTCGAGAAACAACCACAGGGTGAGGGTGAGTGTCATTTGTCATACATGCTAGAAACAGTCCTTCCAGAAACAACTTCTCCACATCCTGAATTAAATCCTCTTGAGCTAAAACTGATCCCAAAGAACCGAAAAATGAGAAAAATGAGAGTTAATGCTCAATTAAAGATGATGCCTGTGAGATTAAAAAGGACATTGAGAAAAATTTTCTATACGAAGAGTCCAAGATTTCAACAATCTCCAGACCTAAGAGGACCCATGAATACACTGCCTCAGTTAGACAAACATTCCCTGTGTCTTCATCAGTACGCTAGATGGAAACCACCATGACAACTTGAGTGTTTACGTCTGGCTGAAGACATTAAACTTAGCGCTAGCAGGGAGGCAACCCTTGCATCTGCATTTACTTATTTCATTATTTAATTTAGTTTTATTTTATTGTGTGCTAATTGCATGTTTTATTTTTATTGTTTGCATAAGTGTTTTTGCAGGTTTTAGCACAACCTACACAACACACCTAAGTCTCACCAGCAGGAACCTGATCAACTCCGCGCCTGGTAGTGTTGTTCCTTAATCATTTTTCTTTATATTTATCTTACATTGAGGACAATGCAAGTTTTAAGTGTGGGGGTGTATGCATGCGCATGATAAAACCTGTCTTAAATACATTTTATTATAAAAAAAAAAAATATGCTTGTTGTTTTGTTTGTTTTTAGTCCCTGATAGTTAAACATAGTTCCTATGATGATATTGTTTGTGTTAGGATGAAATCTTAGAAACGATAAGTCCTTTAATGTACTTTTATCTGATGATTTGAGTAGTTTATCTATGTTAGACTTGTAAGCACTTAATTATGGGTTTTTAGCAGTGGAAGCCTGAGTAGTTAGCAAGATGACTAGTTGAATAAATTGCATGTCGATGAATGACCGTTTGCTTAGATATCTATCCTGAATTGCTTGTGTTATGACGTATGGTATGGTTGAAAATAAAAGAAAAAGTCTCTGAAGAAAGAAAGTAAACCACCTATAACCAACAAGCGTGAAGCTACCCATGGGCGAGTATTAGGACCACCATGAGGAGAAATGCTACCTTGAAGGGTAGGTGTGTTGAAACAAAAAAAAATGGCAAAAGAGAAAGAAAAGAAAAATTCAAAAGAAAATGCAACAAGAGACAGGAAAGAAAAGAAAAAAATCATACCATATTGAGCACACATAAAAGCAACTACAGAACTTAATTGAGATATCTAGGTTGGTTTGACCCATCGATCCCAATTTTTAAAACGAAATCATTGAGTTGGCTTACCTAGGAATAAAGCTGTGAACGAACCTTAGCACACACACACTTGAGTCTAGCTTAGATGATTTATTCAAAGATTTAGATTTGAGTTGCGTTGAGTACTTTGAAGGTTCTTTGGTTTCATTACTATGCATTCTCTGAGGACAAAATTATGTGAAACTATTGGGACTATTTAATTTTTATTTTTGCATGATTGTGTGTTTAAATGACGTTTGTGGGTGTCGTCGCTGTAAGCCCTCACGAGACTATAACTCGTCCACTAGGGACACCTAGGGGTTTAAAGGCTTGTTGCATACGCTAAATGCAATCGTGATCCCTACGAAAGTGGCTTAGATAGTTTTTATTTATTTAATTTTCATTTTACGCTTGAATTGCTAGGGACTAGCAATAAGCTGGTTGGGGGTTGTGATAAGTGCATGAAAATGTACTTTGAAACATTACTATCTAGGCTTATTGTTAAGTATTTAGTTATATATTTTAATTTTAGTATATAATTCCTATTGTTATATTAATTTATAAATATTTATTATTTACACTAATTTAGTGATTTTATTTGTATGAATATTAACATGATGAATCCTGGGACAATTATAAGTGTTCAGGGAAGCCGAGAACGCGAAAAGCAAGAAACATTGAGAAATTGTACTGGCGCCGCGGCGCCACAATCCCATACAAAATCCAGGGAGTGAGGCGCCACGGCGCTGCAGGAAGAAGAGAGAGTCAGCCGAAAACTTTGACCAAGTAAAGAAGCTATGCACGTGGTCCTTCTATGTGTTTTGTTGTTGATTTTACAAAACAAAATAATTATCAAATAAATAAAAGCCAAAGCCACGTGAAGCAAAGCAAAGCAAAGCATCAAACTTTGACCAAACAAGAAAATAGGAAAGTAACGTGGGCCCCAAAGTTCTTGGATTAGTTTAACTATTGCTTGCTATAAAAGCATGAGAGCTGCTGAGAATTAGAGGGGGGCTGACTGCGTGAGTGCGCAGACTGCGCAAGAAAATAATAAGGAAACAGTGCCCAGACGCAGAGGAGAGAGCAGTGCCGAGAAAGAAGAAATCAGAGCATAAAGTCGGGACGCGGAGCCGTGATGATTCAGAACAATATTCATCTCCAATCTCGGGTTATTTTTATTTCTTTTATGGGGAACTAATCCCCTAGGCAAAGCTAGGGATGAACTCTTGTGTTGAATTTTATTATTTGTGTTTTTGATTCCTACGAACCTTTTAATTGTTTAATAAAATTGATGTTTATTATTTTCTATCATCTTTTGATTTATTAATCCAGAAATTATATTTTGTCAAATCCCATATAGATCCAGTCATGCTTCTTCTATGTGTGGTTTGCGAATTTAATTGTGACTGGTAAAGTTGTTTTGCGTGTTGGTCTTCTGCTGCAGTATTGCCTGAGGGTATATTGTCGACGTTAGATAGCTCGTAACGATGGCTTTTGTGTGCTGTTAACATAGGGAAAATAATCATTAATTACCTTAGATTTTAAATATGTGTAGAATTGAATATTTTCCGATTGTTGGTTTGGGATGTGAAACCTTCAATTGTGTAATAAAAGGAATCAATAACTAAATATAGGAGTTCATGCAAGAGGGATTCCCGAAGCTTTGTCATATCTCTCTGCCATTATCATTTATTATCTTTTCATTATTTTATTTATCTTAAATTTAATTACAAAATCTATCGTTTTATTTATAAGTTACTGTTAACGTTTTTGTTTGAGTAAATTAGTTCATGTAACCATCTCTCTGAGGAATCGACACCCCAGCTATACTGCGATAACCGCGAGTCATATTTGGGCGTAATCAAGATACATAAATGATAAATGTCCATATGATTAGTACCGAATTAATAATTTATGAGACAATATTAATCCACTAAGGTTTAATCATTAAATATCCCTAGTCGTAGTATTATCGAGACTGGACATCGATAATGCGAAATAGACTAGTATTACATTTGTGCGCGTTATGGAAGCGTAACGGCATAGTTCTCGTATATTTGGGTATTGGATACTTATGCAAGTGTAATAGGAGGTTCTATTTACCGATGGTACGGAAACAGCTTCGCTCTGGATAGACCCCTCGGAATCTCATTGGTAGTATGACTATGTGTCTATGGGAATCTGAATCAGGGTAGGTGTATTTGGTCTTAACCTGAGACTTGCATCGTTAATACTTGCGACAATCAGTATACTTTGGTTTTGGTCATCCGGGGCTTTAACAGGTTATGTGTACGCCTCTTATGGGTATACTGAGAATCGTAGTGTATTGGATGTGATGTCAAGATGGAAGTATCACTTCAGTCATATGCAGATGATGATCATGCAGGATACGGAACTGGTACTCTTGTATGTTGCAGCTATCGGGATAATATGACAAGGTCATGATTATCCGATTATAGAGACTATTTACCAGAGATCCGATATATGCTTCGTACGAGGCAGACACAATTCCAGCCCAAGGCCTAGCATGTGATATTTCGATACTGGATCGTAATACGAAACATTACGTATGCTACGCCTGACAAAGATGATATATTCCTTTAAAGAATATTTCTGGAGAATTTGGTAGGCACGATGTTTTTCTAGAAGCCAACCATGTCTTGTAAATCGGTAAAAATGTGGTACCGGGTACGTACGTATTCGGATAGTCCGATGACCGTATTTACTACCAACATATCCATGGATCTCTTGGGTCGCCGTCCAAAGATTCACCGATGATATTTGACTCGAACAGAATTAATCTAGGATTAATTATGAGAGAGAAAATTAATCTTGGATTAATTACGGCAAGAATTAATTTAGAATTAATTCGACTAGAAGAGAGAGAACGCGATTAATTTGGAATTAATCGGCAAAGTAAATTTAATAGTTAAATTAGATTTTACTATTTAATTTATTTATTTGGGCTAAAATAATATATTGGATATATGAAATGAAATTGGATTTCAAAGCGGAATTAAATTGGATTTTAATTCTAGCAAACGAATTAATTTATAATTAATTCGCAAGCGACTTTCGTAATAATTTTGCTGGGCATTATTATTTAATTAAATTAGATTTAATTACGTCGCAATGGAAAATTCTTTTAATTGAATTAAAAGAACCCGGGCCCGAGTGAAGTTGCGTGTTGAGTTAGCCAACTTAAATTCGGAATTTAAAAGTGGTGGGACCCACTTCACTTACATCAACATGTTAGACATGTGATGGAAGTGGTTATGCTTAAATCTTGGATTTGATTTGTTGAAATTAAATTTGACTTTACTTATAACACACTCAAACCAAATCCTACACTCAACATCAATATAAATTAACTTGTTGACTTTGGAAGCTTAGCTTGTTACTATTCATAGCATATTCTCTCTTCTTCCTTGGTAAAAACCGTGAACCTCAAGCTCTCTCCCATGGATTTTGTTGCAAAATTCTAGCATGCTAGCACATTAAAGAGTCAAAGGAATGTGATAGGGAGGCTCACCCGAGAGTTTGGAACTCGATTTCAAGCTCTGAAGCTTCCATTACATCCAACAAATGAGGAATTTTTGAAATCCTAAATCCGATCAATGTGAGTATTTCGCAACTCCCCTTGAATAATTCACACACGAATCACTCTTAGACGATCTTGGCATGTTCTAAGAACACTTACAATGGTATCAGAGCCAGGTTTAAGTTTGATTTGGAATTATAGGGTTCATGGACTTTAATTTGGGAATTTATGCTTGGAGTATTTATTTTCTTAAATTGATGGTTTGGTTGAGCTTGTATGATGTTCAATTGGATTTGTACATTTTTGGAATTATGAAAAATTGATAGGATTAATTTTCCCCAATTTGTATGCCTTGGCCGAATACATGACCTAGAGTGCTCATGGTTAATTTTTGGAAATTTAACAATTGGATGTGTAGATGGCATGAAATGTATCTTAGATGTTGATTTAATTAGATTGAAATCAAATTGGATGTTAATTTTGTTGCCATTGCCGTGAGCTTTGTAGCATGTTATTAGATTGATTTTGCTTCAATTTGTGTTGGACATGAATTGGAAATGTAGAGCATGATTAATTAAATTAATTAGTGTTTTGGAAGCATTAAATTAAATAATTAATTATGGTAATTACACTTGAATTGAATTAATTTGTAATTTGGAATAATAAGTTAATTTAATTTATTGTATTTGGGCTTAATGGGCTTGGTTGGGCCAAGTTTGGTTTAGGATAATTGGTTGGATCCAATTGGGTCTAAAACTATTTCCATAAAGTCCAAATATGATAATTGGGCCTTTAAAATTTTAGTTGGGCCTAATGGGCCTAAATTGATTTTTGGCACGGAGTGATTCCTAATTGGGCCTTGGCATCTTGGGTTTGACACATAATTGCCAAAGCCCATGCCTTAAGAATTAATTGAAAGCCCATTGGACTTTAATTGAATAGTATTGGATACTAATTGGGCCTTTGAGACCCATAAAGATTGGATTTGGAATCCAAGTCTAAAAGGCACTATTGAAAGTGTAATTATTTAATTTGGAATAAAATATGAATTAATATTGAATATAATTTAAATTGGATTTAAAATTGTAGTTCGATATAATTCAAGAATACGTACTTTGAGTATTTATTCTTAAACGAGTTGGACTCGCGCAAATCAAATCGTTGTTTGAACATTGGATGGTGACTAATCAAAGATTAATTAATTAGATTAGATTGATTGATAACATTCTTTGTGTGAATACTTGGATGTATGTATGAATAATGTATATCAGATGGATATTAGATGGGTGAGGGTAATTTTGGAAATTATAGTAATAAATTTAGAATTTATTAAATTGGACCTGCGTGTCCAGCCTATTATCTCTATCTCATTGTATTTCTCCTCTCACCAATTCCCCTAAATGTAAATGAGGTTTCTTTAGAAGTATTATGTAATTGGGTAGAAGTATGAATAATGCTAGCGGGAGAGAGGAAATTGAGAGATTTGTTCTAGGAACAAGTTTGTTGTATATCCATCCGAATATCATTATTAAATTTTATCGCGCCTTATTATGCTTTTAGAATGCATGCTTAATGGTGTATGATGAGACCTAATTAAAGATAATAAATTGGTTGCCAAATCGCGACAAAAACCCTCATTTTATATTAAGCGTTTTTCCTTCCATTGAGTGATTCTCTCTCAAGATCCAAGATTGGCATTGGTTTGTTGGCCAAAGTCAAGATCTTTATCCATCGCAGATGTTTTTGAATCATGAAAGCTTTGTTCCATATCGTACGCCTTGGGCAAGTTGTGATCTGTTGGCCAAAGTCAAGGTCACTTCTTGTTCATCGGGCTCGATTACGAAGCTTTCCCACTGTCAATGGGTCACGCTTAACTGGTTTCATTACGCTTGTTGAGCCAAAGCCAAGGCTTAGTTAATTCAGAGGAAAAAGGTTAGGGAATATATCGGATATATTGCCATATATTGGATATATGTTTCGGACTTGGAGGTCCACCAGATGGATCTAGGAATTGGATGGGATCCAATTGATCTTAGAGATCTACCTAGTTAAGTTTCATACAACTTGTTGGCCAAAGTCAAGGTTGTGTGTTATTTAACGGGATCCTAGCCCACTAGGAAACTAGGTTTCCCGAGTACTCCACAGAGGGTTAGAGGCTCGCCGAAAAATAGTGGGAGGCAAGTATTAAATTTGCAATTTCGTTTAGATACTTGCCAGTACGCGCTCATTTCATTTTTCGTCATTAAAAATTTATATATATTAGTTGGACTAATATTCAATTGTTGTTTTTAATTAAACAGTTGGACTATATTCAAACTACTTAATTTATAGTTAGTTATATAATTGGATTATGATAATCAATATATTTGAATTTAACAAATCAAATTGCAGTTGATTATATAGTTAGACTATAGAAATCATTACATTCGATTGTACCTGAAATCGTTGATTGGATAGTCGGACTACTGGAATCAAGATAATTGAAAGATTAGCGTTTAGAACATAATCCTGGGTGAAAATGTCTTTTGCGGCTTTAATTTTCAGATTGGGAAATGAATCTTAAGATAGTCATGGGAGTTGAGAAGTTAATCTATTTGATAGAGAGGCCTCTCGGGCCTAAGCCCGGAGTTGAGCAAATAGTAGAGCATGAGCTTTGGAAGACTCATCGTGATGATAACTTTAGTGCTCAATCTGTTATGCTTGCCGAAAAGACTCAAAACTAAGGATTAGATTCTTATACCATGATGTTGAAATTAAAGGATCTTCATAGATCTATTCTTAGATCTTAGAAGTACTAATTGCAATGGAAAACTCTTGGAAAGTTAATGGCTATGCTCAATGAGACAGATCCAGAACTTGCAAAAGGGCAAGGAGCGTAAGACGTATCTTACTTCGACATCCCAGAAGGCCAAGGCTTGCCCGAAGGCTTCTGGGGGTGTGAAGAAAAGGGCAAGGCTAAATCGTCACTGTCTTCTGGGAAGACAAAAGACATATCCCAAGATGTCTGCCTAAACTGTGGCAAACGGGGTCAATGGAAGCATGACTGCCGTATGGACAAGGCAAACATGAAGGAAATGAAGATGGACAAGTGTCCGGCTTTAGATATGTTTGTTATAAACATGTCCACTGTTGGTTTTAAATTTGGATTCTAGATACTGGATGTGGTACATAAATATATGTACTGATGTGCGGGATCTGCTGATTAGCATGAGATTGGCTTCAGTTAAGATCGAACTGTGAGTCGGAAACGAGACGAGAGTCGTTGTTTTGGCCGTAGAAACCTAAGTTTTGGAACTGCCATTTGGGCATGTACTTAAATTAGGAAACTGTTATAATGTATCTAGTTTGACTAGGAACATTATCTATGTATCTAGTTTAACCCGTTGCGGATATACCTTTATATTCTAGAACACTAAGTGTTTTGTTTATAAAGATGATATTGAGATAAGCACATAAGATGTGAATAACAGTATTTATATTTAGAATATAAATGAATCTCAAACATATAATATGACAAACAAAAGCTCAAACTTTATAAATCTAATGAGACTTAAAAGTGGCATTGTTGTCTGGGACACATAAACAAAACTCGTATATCCACACTTTAGAAGAGTGGATACTAGGACGGATTTGATTCTAATTCAAATGATGTCTACGAATCTAGTTTATTAGGCAAAGTGCCTAAAACACCTTTTACTTGGTAAAAGTGCAAGTGCCACCGATCTGTTAGCCCTCGTTCATAGTAACGTAAGTGGGCCCATGTCTAGCTAGGCTAGAGGTGGATATGAATACTTCGTAACCTTTACGGATGTGGCATCGCGTTATGGTTATGTGTATCTTATGAAACACAAGTCAGAAATTTTTGAGTAATTCAAAGAGTTTCGACATGAAGTAAGAAAAACAGACCGGTAAAAGTATTAAAAACATTACGGTTAGACCATAGTGTAAAATACTTTTACATATGAGTTTCAAGATTACTTGAAAGAGTATGGTAGTCTTTCACAGTGGACTCCTCCCGGGACAACTCAATTTGACGGTGTGTCCGAACAGAGAAATCGAACTTTGTTGGACATGGTAAGATTAATGATGAGTCGCTCTGAGTGACCAGTGCGTAATCACACGCGTATAACGCAAGCGCACGTATCGTTCAAGTAGTATAAAAAGTATCGATCCCACGATGACTTAATACCTAATCTATTAATTTTATGAGGTCAAATGATTACTAGTATCTAACAGGTTGATTGATTGATTTGAAATGGTGATCATTTTCAATTTAAAAACAAGTAAATAAAATTACGCGAAAGTAGGTTTAAGAAAATTCAATATTAGGAAACTATCTAGGGTTGTGAATCTTCCAATATCATTTTAAAGATGAAGTGGTAATTTCATTTTTGTGTAATATATCGGTTTATTAAGCTGGAACACTAAATTATGCGAAAGCCTCTGTCGATTGTCAGACGCAAATACCCAGTATAACCCAATTGAACCATATGTCTATGTCAACCAAATTACCTGGATTCATTAAGTTTAAGTTCCAATTATGGCTACCCCCGCCCGACAGGTATATGTCTATCCTGTAAGGAAATCTATTAAAGGGTTATATATCCTCAAGGAAGATCGTGAGCTATTAAGTCTAAGGCTGAAACCTAAAATTCATTTGTCAAGTTTATTTTAGATTTACCAGATCAATCTTATTAGTTGTCAATTAACAAGACGCATTAAGCTTAAGACTTAATAAGTAAACCTTTAAATTACCCAAACTATAAAATAACCCCTTATAAACCGGTGATATTAAAATTCATCACAACCCCAGATAACTAACTTAGTTACGACACATAACTAGGACTAGTAAAAACTTAAATAAAATAAAAGACATAAAGTAAAATGCTGAAAAGTAAATTTCTGAAAAGTAAATGACGGAAAGTAAATGCTGAAATTAAATACTGAAAATTAAATGCTGAGAAGTAAATGCTGAAAGTAAATTACTGAAAAGTAAATGCTGAAAGTAAATTACTGAAAATTAAATGCTTAAAGTAAATTGCTGAAGTAAATTGCTGAAAAGTAAATGCTGAAAGTAAATTGCTGAAAAGTAAATAAAGTAAAAGTACAATTAAAGAAAATGTTGAGGTAAAGGGATCCACTTTTATTACTTCTATTTTAGATATCTCCCTTAATATAATATATTAACTTTGCATGATAATTACCAACCAGCCATATAGGCGGTATCCAGATTAAGTTAATTTAATAATTAATTACCAACCGACCAATCAGGCGGTATCCAGTTTAGTCAGGTTAAAACCAATTTAAATAATTATCAACCGACTAATATGGCGGTATCCTCGTTAAGTCATGTTTTCACTAAATTATATATTATAATTAAGGGAGATTAATATAAATATTAGTAATAAAAGTTTTACCTTTTATCCAGCAAAGGGGACTTACCTCCTTATTACTGAAAAGTAAAAACTGAAAATTAAATAAGAAAAGTATTGTGCGTAAAAGTAAATTACTGAAAAGTAAAGAAAAGAAAGTGCGAAAGCGGAAATTAATTACTGAAAGCTGTAAATAAACAAACAAGATACAATCTTCTTAGTATTCTTAAGGAATTCCTTAGAAGAAAGTATGAATTTACAAATGAAATGGCTTGGTATTTATTGGCAAAATTTTGCCTCCATCAAATCATCCACCAAATCTATTATTAATTGATCCACTAATTGCTCCACTAATTACACCACCAAATCCATTATTAATTGCTCCACTAATTGCTTATCATGTTTGGTGGTGATTTGATAATTTTTATTATTTATTTATTAATTTATTTTTTGCTTTGAAAATAATTGAAAATGACTTTAATAATTACACACAACACACTGCTGGATGGTTCATCAACTTCGGACATGAAATCTTCCGAATTCGAAATTATTTTTTCTTTCATAGTTGTAGATATTTGAGTCTTATTTAATCTGAAACTTGAATCAGATCAATCCGATATCGGAGTAAAAGGTTATGCCCAAAATACGACAGATGCGCAAAACTGGAATTTCCAAAACTGCACTTCGTTAAAACGCCCTTTCAAGTTTCCAATCTCCAAAATTAATATGTCAAGTCCAATTTTTGCCCTTATTTGACCCACATTTCATCCTAAATGATTTCATTATGTCCCAATATTATTTTATCTGCAAAATAAAATGAAACATATCAAAACGTTCATCAAACCCGAGAAACTAAACAAAATATTAAGTAAAAGGGGCAGTAAATATTGATATATTTTCCGCTCATCACACCCCCAAACCTAACATTTTGCTTGTCCTCGATCAAAACAACAAAATTAAATACAAGAAACAATTAAAATTAAACTAAGCCACTTTCTTAGGGATCACGGTTGCATTTAACGTATGCAACAAGCCTTTAAACCCCTAGGTGGCCCTAGTGGACGAGTTGTAGTCTCGTGAGGGTTTACAGCAATGATACCCACAAACATTTTACAAAAGTAAAAAGGTAGTGAAACTAATGCACACAAAAGCAAAAAGACAAGCGAAAAGAGAATAAAGAAGTTAGTGACTAATCAGGTGAAACTTCTACTCCAAGTCACTAGTTGTTTTGTTTCTTTCTAAATTACTGAATAAGTAAATTCTCCGATTATATTTACCATTCTCCATATGCACAGCCAACAAAATATTAATCAACTCATTTTTGTCCACAACAGTCATAAGTGCAGTTGAGAAGAAATTAATATTTTTGTCCTAAAGTTTTATCATAATTTACACCTTTTTATAGCAATGGAATAATTTTTCTGATTTTTTTTTATTTTTTCTTTGATTTTTTGATTTTGTTTATTTATATACAATATCTTCCATCTATGTAGCGAGTGTTGGGTCAGTGGCTCCCAAACCAGTTGGCTTTAGGGCACCAGGTGTTAAGACACCCCTACGGACTTAATTACTCAGACTTCAAATATATATATTTTTGCAGCATATTTGATCCATGTAGCGAGCTTTGGGCCAGTGACTCCCAAACCAGTTGGTTTTAGGGCACTAGGTGTTAAAACACCCTTGCAGACTTAATAACTCGGATCTCAGACGAGTTTTTTTTTTTTTTTTTACTCCATCACTTTTTGAGATGTTTTCTCCAATTAAACTATAGCACTGAATATTACAAACTTTTCAATTATAGCTCATGTCTGTATGTTACTATGCATGTTGATAATACCTGCTAACTGAGCATATGAAGATCCATTTTAGTCAGTATTATGGAGAATTCACAAATTAAATAATTCAAAAGGAAATAAATAAAAATTAACTTGTTCCGAATTAGGTTTGAGATACGTCTCAGGAGTGGAAACTCCTTACTCAGCTATCTCTTACCAATTTCACCTTTTTAGTCAAAATAAAAACACAAAAACGCAAAATATTTTTGTAATTTTTGAAAAAATTTCAATTTCTTTTTGTATTTTTCAAAAAATTTTGGAGTAAAAATAAAAACAACACACCACTAAAAACAAGATACTTATCAACTAATTCCTTCCCCCAAACCTAAATGAGACATTGTCCCCAATGTTTTAAACAGTAGAAGAATAGTTTAGAAGATAGTACCTGGTTAGCTGAAATTCTACACGAAAAGTTAAAGGTTAAGATCCAGATTAATCCGACGCCTCTTACCACGATCGTCCTCGGACCAATTTATCTTTGAAAGGATAGGGTCAATTTGTGGTTCATAGGCTAAGATTTGGTCAATTAGATCCGGAGCAGTTCTGGCAGTGAAGATGAGTTCTTTTAAAGGTTTTGACACGAACCCACTTCTCCGGGCATCATCAAGAAACACACAAAGAAAATCATAAAATCCTTCAACGTTATACAATCCAAGCGGTTTCTGGTGTATGTTCAGGTTCGCCCAAGATAACACTGTAAAAATTTCCTCCAATGTACCCAAGCCACTTGGCAAAACAATAAAAGCATCAGCACGGTTAATCATTTCTACCAGTCGTTCAGACATACCTGGCATAATTAACTCTTCTCCTTTTGATGGTCCAATAAGATTTGCTTCTGCCAAGGGTTTTGGGATGATTCCCAAAACGTTACTGCCTCATTCCTGTACGGCCTTTGAAACGATCCCCATAAGTCCAAGATTGCCTCCGCCATATACTAAGTGCATATTCCTTGCAGCTAAGACTCGACCAAATTCATGTGTTGCCTTTACGTTTTGTGGCTTAACACCAACACTAGTACCGCAAAACACACCGATGTTTTCAACTCGTCTTCTTGAAGTGGCTTCCATGTTTTACTATGGATGTCTTCAAAAGTGCAATTATGAGTTGAATTTATAACACCTAAAAATGATGAGTAAAATAATAGCACCAGTACCTGCCAAATGACAATTATTAGTTAACAGTAAAATAAATCGTGATAGTCAAAAAGGTCTGGATCATGTCGGAGAAAATAAAAGAAAACAACAAAATAAATTACAATTATTAGGAAAAGATAAAGAGATATAATATTTACAATTATTTACGGCTTAATTGACGTCTATGCGTCAAGGAAAAGCTTCCCATCCAATTTTCTTATAAATTGGCAAACATGGTCTTTTTGAGTCAGATTCCCGAGACTTAACTGTTGTCTTTCTTTTTAAAATTGTGTATGCAATTTGCGAATGACTATATGAACATATCCACTCAGATGCGTATCAAGAGTTGAAGATATATCATCTATAGACTCCTTACTCAAGCCATCCCTAATGAATTTAATTTTATCTTCGCGATTATCAAACACCATTCCTAAAGAACGACAACGAGTATTACAATTCCAGCGTGCACATTTGTAACAAACGCCCATTTGCTTAGCTCTACATTTCTTTACATAGGTGCTTCTTCCAAATCCGGGCAAATAAGAATTACAAGAATCAGAATACTCACCTGCTAATCGGACCCGTGCTTCGATTACCCAACGAATATCATTAGGAACACCATGGATCGTTAGTAATCTCATCCGTTCCAAGCGAGCTTTGTAGACTTTCATCAGAGAGTTTTGAGGGAGGGAAGGAAATTGCTTGTGAAGATTTGCAAGAACTTCTTCCATCCTGAAATGTCTTAATCTGCAAAAACTAAACACACAAAATTAAATCACACCAAATCACAATATATACACAAATTGCATGGGTTGCCTTCCTGGGAGCGCTAAGTTTAACGTCGACAACTAGACGTGACTTCTCGAACATTAGGCTGGATCTGAAAGTGTGACACTTTCTTTTTGTCGCTCAAATGATTCTCCCCAGTAGTGCTTAACACACTTGTTTTTAACCTTGAAAGTTTTGTTGGAGTCAGGATCATGTATCTCAACGGCTCTGTCTGGTAAAACCTTGGTGATCAAAAATGGACCTGACCACCGTGATTTTGGCTTCCATGGGAAGAATTTCACCCTTGATTTGTTTAACAGTACCTTCTGCCCTGGTTCCAGTTGTATGCGCACTAACTTCTCATCCTGTCTCTTCTTGGCCTTTTCTTTGTACAATTTGGCATCATCAAAAGGCTGATTGTGAAATTCCTCCAATTCGTTGAGCTGGTGGAACTTTTTCTCTTTTGTTGCTTGTAGTGCAAGAATTGGCTTTTTCAGTGCAAAAGACGCTTTATCTTCAGGCTCCATAGGCAATTGACATGTTTTAAGTTTGTCAGTAGAACTTTGCATTGCATTGGAGTTCTGAATGGTACTTTGTATCACATCAAGTCTGAAACATTCTTCCTTTTTTCATCATCTGGGAAATTCATGGCCTTGAAAACATTGAATGTTACTTCTTGGTCTTCTACCCTTATGGTTAGTTCTCTTTTTTGTACATCAATAATGGTTCGACCTGTAGCCAAGAACGGTCTCCCAAGGATGATTGGTACGTCTGCGTCTTCCTCCATATCAAGGACAATAAAATCTGCTGGGAAAATGAATTTGTCAACCTTGACCAGCACATCCTCAACTACGCCTCTTGGAAATACGAGTGTTCTATCAGCAAGTTGTAGAGAGACTGAAGTGGGCATTGTTTCTCCAATCTGCAGTTTCCTGAAAATAGAAAAAGGCATCAAGTTAACACTTGCACCTAAATCACATAAAGCCTTACCAAAGTTATGTTCTCCTATGATGCATGGAATGGTGAAACTGCCAGGATCTTTCAACTTCTGGGGAAGTTTCCTCTGAATGATGGCACTGCATTCTTCCGTCAATGCTACTGTCTCGTAGTCTCCCAATCTCCGTTTTCGTGAAAGAATGTCTTTCATGAATTTGACATAGCTGGGCATTTTTTCCAAGGCTTCTGCAAATGGAATGTTGATGTGCAACTTTTTGAACACCTCCAGGAAACGAGCAAACTGCTTGTCCAGTTTGTTTTTCTGAAGACGCTGAGGAAAATATGGAGGTGGAGTGATCTGTTCTTTTTCCTTTGCTTTTTTTCCTCCATCTGTTGCTTTGTTTCTTTTGGAATATCTTCAATTGTTGCCTTGATTCCAACATCTTTGTTGATTTCAGTACCGCTTTTTCACATGATGGCATGACATTGCTCATTTCTAATGTTCCTTGGATTTGGCTCTGTATTGCTAGGAAGGGTACCTGGCGGTCTGTAACTCTGAGCATTGTCCAGTTGTCCCATTTGATTTTCTAGTGCTTTAATAGAGGCTGAATGGCTTTGATTCAATGCTACTTGATTTTGAACCATAGCTGCTAAAGCATCGTATTTTCCTTCTTGCTTCTTCAACTGGCCCGGCACTTCTATTATTCCTGGTTCTTTTTCATGCTCCTGGCCTTTGTTCTGTTGCTGGAATCCAGGTGGTGGATAGTTCTATTGTTGGAATCCCGGTGGTGGATTGTTCTTTTGCCATGAATTGTTGCTCCATGAAAAATTTGGATGATTCCTCCACCCTGGGTTGTAGGTGTTGGAATATGGATTGTTCCCCTGTCTGTTGAAATTGTTGACATAATTCACTGTTTCTTCAAGTTGGTTTGGTTCTGGTGCTCCTCCATATGGTGAACTTGTGGATCCACCATTAACATTCATGTTAAGAGTTTCCAGATTTTTGCAAATCACATCCAGCTTGGAATTCAGTGCTGTGTTGGCTCCAACTTCATAAATTCCTGCAATTCTTTGGATCATGCTCCTTTTGTTGGCCATAAAGAATTGTTGTTGGCCATTTCTTCAATTAAGTCCCAGGCCTGATCTTCTCCTTTTGCCATCAAAGCTCCTCCAGCAGCAGCATCAATTGTGGTTCTCATTATTCCAAAAAGTCCATTGTAGAAGGTTTGGACTTGTAGCCACTTTGCGATCTCATGATGAGGACATTTCTGGAGTAAATCTTTGAATCTTTCCCAAGCTTCGCAAAGGGATTCTGAATCTTGTTGCACGAAGGATGTGATGTCATTCCTCAACTTTGCAGTTCTGGCTGGTGGAAAGTACTTTGCAAGGAATTTGGTGGCTAGAGTGCTCCAAGTTGTGATGGAACTTGCTGGTAACAAATGTTGCCAAGCTTTAGCTCTGTCTTTCAAGGAATATGGAAAAACCCGCAGTCTCATTGCTTCTTCAGCTGCTCGGTTATAATTGAAAGTACCGCAAACTTCCAGGAAGTTGCTGATGTGGGCATTAGAATCTTCAGTTGCATTTCCCCCAAACTGTACTGACTGCTGAATCATCTGGATGCATGTTTTGATGTCACACGCATTTGCTAGTAAAATAGGAAGTATAATACAGGAAATGAAGACGTCGACCACCAGAATGGTTCTGTCTCGAATGGGTATCGGTGGTGCAACTTCCAAAGGTTCAGGTTCCATGTTGACTAAAGCTTCTTGGCCTTCTCACCTTTCCCTTCTCAACTGTCTTATGGTTCTTTCAATTTCTGGGTCAAGCGGTCGGAGTTCAAAGCTTCTGGTTCGTCTCATGTAGTTTCTGAGAACCTGAAACATAAGAAAACAAAAACAATAAGTAAAAAGAAATTAGATACAAGTAACGTATCTAACCCCAAAACTAATAGTGAAAGATAAATAAGTCCCCGACAATGGCGCCAAAAACTTGACCGGTGCTTACACACGCGTATAACGCAAGCGCACGTATCGTTCAAGTAGTATAAAAAGTATCGATCCCACGAGGACTTAATACCTAATCTATTAATTTTATGAGGTCAAATGATTACTAGTATCTAACAGGTTGATTGATTGATTTGAAATAGTGATGATTTTCAATTTAAAAACAAGTAAATAAAATTGCGCGAAAGTAGGTTTAAGAAAATTCAATATTAGGAAACTATCTAGGGTTGTGAATCTTCCAATATCATTTTAAAGATGAAGTGGTAATTTCATTTTTGTGTAATATATCGGTTTACTAACCTGGAACACTAAATTATGCGAAAGCCTCTGTCGATATGTTTATGTCAACCAAATTACCTGGATTCATTAAGTTTAAGTTTCAATTATGGCTACCCCCGCCCGACAGGTATATGTCTATCCTGTAAGGAAATCTATTAAAGGGTTATATATCCTCAAGGAAGATCGTGAGCTATTAAGTCTAAGGCGGAAACCTAAAATTCCTTTGTCAAGTTTATTTTAGATTTACCAGATCAATCTTATTAGTTGTCAATTAACAAGACGCATTAAGCTTAAGACTTAATAAGTAAACCTTTAAATTACCCAAACTATAAAATAACCCCTTATAAACCGGTGATATTAGAATTCATCACAACCCCAGATAACTAACTTAATTACGACACATAACTAGGGCTAGTAAAAACTTAAATAAAATAAAAGACATAAAGTAAAATGCTGAAAAGTAAATTGCTGAAAAGTAAATGACGGAAAGTAAATGCTGAAATTAAATACTGAAAATTAAATGTTGAAAAGTAAATGCTGATGAAAGTAAATTACTGAAAAGTAAATGCTGAAAAGTAAATTGCTGAAAAGTAAATTGCTGAAAAGTAAATGCTGAAAAGTAAATTGCTGAAAAGTAAATAAAGTAAAAGTAAAATAAAAGAAAATGCTGAGGTAAAAAGATCCACTTTTATTACTTCTATTTTAGATATCTCTATTAATATAATATATTAACTTTGCATGATAATTACCAACCAGCCATATAGGCGGTATCCATATTAAGTCAAATTAATAATTAATTACCAACTGACCAATCAGGCGGTATCCAGTTTAGTCAGGTTAAAACCAATTTAAATAATTACCAACCGACCAATATGGCGGTATCCTCGTTAAGTCAGATTTTAACTAATTTATATATTATAATTAAGGGAGATTAATCTAAATATTAGTAATAAAAGTTTTACCTTTTACCCCAGCAAAGGGGAGTTACCTCCTCATTATTGAAAAGTAAAAACTGAAAATTAAAGAAAGAAAAATATTGTGCGTAAAAGTAAATTACTGAAAAGTAAAAAAACTGAAAAGTAAAGAAAAGAAAGTGCGAAAGTGGAAATTAATTACTGAAAGCTGTAAATAAACAAACAAGATACAATCTTCTTAGTATTCTTAAGGAATTCCTTAGAAGAAAGTATGAATTTACAAATGAAATGGCTTGGTATTTATAGGCAAAATTTTGCCTCCATCAAATCATCCACCAAATCCATTATTAATTGCTCCACTAATTGCACCACCAAATCCATTATTAATTGCTCCACTAATTGCTTATCATGTTTGGTGGTGATTTGATAATTTTTATTATTTATTTATTAATTTATTTTTTGCTTTGAAAATGATTTAAAATGACTTTAATAATTACACACAACACACTGCTGAATGGTTCATCAATTTCGGACATGAAATCTTCAGAATTAGAAATTATTTTGTCTTTCACAGTTGTATATCTTTGAGTCTTCTTTAATCTGGAACTTTAATCAGCTCAATTCGATATCGGAGTAAAAAGTTATGCCCAAAATACGACTGATGCGCAAAACTGGAATTTCCAAAACTGCACTTTGTTAAAATGCCCTTTCAAGTTTCCAATCTCCAAAATTAATATGTCAAGTCCAATTTTTGCCCTTATTTGACCCACATTTCATCCTAAATGATTTCATTGTGTCCCAATATTATTTTATCTGCAAAATAAACTAAAACATATCAAAACGTTCATCAAACCCGAGAAACTAAACAAAATATTAAGTAAAAGGGGCGGTAAATATTGATATATTTTCCGCTCATCACTGAGCTACCAATTTCCTTCTGAGGATACACATTAAACAATGCAATACTTATTTTGAATAAGGTTCCATGAAAATCTGTTAGACAGACATCATATTAGATATGAACAGGAAAGAAACCGAGTTTCATATTCCTAAAGATTTGGGAATACTAGGCATATGTTTGGATGATACCAAACTAGAACCCAAATCGTATAAGTGCCTAATTATAGGTTGTCCTAGGGAAACCAAAGTATAGTACTTATACAACTCACAAGAGAATAATGTAATTGTTGTTCTCCATGCGGTTTTCCTAAGAGGAATTCCAATATGCAATGGTAAGTGGGAGGAAAGTAAAACTCGATGAAAATCAGAGTAATACTATTCCAGGCACCAAGTCCTCACGGAACACCAACAGTTCATCAGGGATGAAACTGTACCAATAATCTTCGAATACACAAGAACCGCGTAGGTCGGAGAGAGTCAAAAAACAACCTGAGAGGTATGGGTTTTTGATCTCACCTCATATAGATATCAATCTTATTGAGGAAGACGAACCGGCTACGTACGAGGAAGTGATACAAGATATCGACTCCTTTTTTATGGAAAAGTGTCATGAAGTCCGAAATGGATTACATGTATACAACCAAGTTTGGACACTGGTTGATGTACCAGAAGGCATTGTGCCTATTGGTACTATATGAGTCTTCAAGGAAGACATACATGGATGGCAACATACTAATGTACACAACTAGGCTTGTACAGAAAGAGTATCGTCAACGACGAAATTTTTTCACCTGTTGCCATGATTAAATCCATTTGGATAATGCTGGCTAATGCTGCATATTTCATTTATGAAATATGACATATGGACTTCAAAACCGCTTTCCTTAACAGAAACCTTTTGGAGGATGTTCATCAACATCCTAACGGTTTTTTCGTACCAAAACAAGCAAACAAGGTTTGCAAGTTAAATCGATCCATTTATGGATTAAAGCAAGCATTGCATTCTTGGAACTAGCGTTTTGATGTAATAATAATGGTATATGATTTAATTCAAAACGAATATGATTCTTGTGTATATAAGAAGGTTAGTGGGAGCGCACTGACAATAAATGTCCTATAAGTTGATGATGTATTGCTTCTTAGCAATAACATTCCCATAATATAATCGGTGAAAGCTTGGCTTTCATTAAAATTCTCCATGGAATACCTGGGAGAAGCAGACTTTATTCTAGGAATAAAGATCTACTGGGATAGATCTAGAAAGCTGCTGACAACCCTCCCAGAGCTCGTATATTTTTGAAATGTATGTGACCTAATGTCTCATATGCTTTGAGCATATGTAGACGCTATAAGGCCAATCCAGATGATGGTCACTGGATTGATCTAAAGAACATCCTTGAGTGTCTTGGACGAACTAAGGATACTTTCTGGAAATATGGGGAAAATGAGAACTTGAGGTGACTAGGTTCACCGCAACAAGTTTACAAACCGAAAAAGATGACTTTAAGTCGCAATAAGGGTACATATTTAGTTTGAATAACGAAACAGTGAGCTGAAAATCTTCCAAGCAAGATACTGTTGCCGAATAAATAACAAAAGCGGAACATTGCTGCAGCTGAGGCAGCAAAAGAAGCATTTTGGATCTATATAATCCTAATTAGATTAGGTATATTTTTGTTAGCAGCTGAGCTAGGCTACAGCACAGGCTAAAGAATTACGGTCTCACCAACAATCCAAGTATATGCTTCGACTATTTCATCTGATTCGTCATATCATACATCGTGGCGATGTGATGATCGAATAAAACGCATCAGATGATAACATTGCAAATCCGCTGACGAAAGCTGTTTCTCAGCAGAAGTTTGAGCGACCCGTACATAGCTCCGGTGTAGGATACTTGAGTGATTAGCTATAGGCCAAGTGGTAGATTTTTGGACAATTATGACCCATAACATCACTATTTTTACAGAACATGGTATTGTTGTACAAATTAACTATGTGACAAAGGAAATTGCTCTTTTATCATTTGTAATTGGATTGCTGAGATACATAAATGATAAAAGTCCATATGATTAGTACCATATTAATAAGATATGAGACAATATTAATCCACTAAGGTTTAATCATTAAATATCCCTAGTCGTAGTATTATCGAGACTGGACATCGATAATGTGAAATAGACTAGTATTACACTTGTGCGCGTTATGGAAGCGTAACAGCATTGTTCTCGTATATTTGGGTATTGGATACTTATGCAAGTGTAATAGGAGGTTCTGTTTACCGATGGTACGGAAACAGCTTCGCTCTGGATAGACCCCTCGGAATCCCATTGGTAGTATGACTATGTGTCTATGGGAATCTGAATCAGGGTAGGTGTATTTGGTCTTAACCTGAGACTTGCATCGTTAATACTTGCGACAATCAGTATACTTTGGTTTGGTCGTCCGGGGCTTTAACAGGTTCTGTGTACGCCTCTTATGGGTATACTGAGAATCGTAGTGTATTGGATGTGATGTCAAGATGGAAGTATCACTTCAGTCATATGGAGATGATGATCATGCAGGATACGGAACTGATACTCTTGTATGCTGCAGCTATCGGGATAATATGACAATGTCATGATTATCCGATTATAGAGACTAGTTAGCAGAGATCCGATATATGCTTCGTACGGGGCAGACACAATTCCAGCCCCAGGCCTATCATGTGACATTTCGATACTGGATCCTAATACGAAATACTACGTATGCTACGCCTGACAAAGATTATATATTCCTTTAAAGAATATTTCTGGAGAATTTGGTAGGCATGGTGCTTTGCTAGAAGCCAGCCATGTCTTGTAAATCGGTAAAAATGTGGTACCGGGTACGTACGTATTCGGATAGTCCGATGACCGTATTTACTACCAACATATCCAGGGATCTCTTGGGTCACCTCCCAAAGATTCACCGATGATATTTGACTCGAACAGAATTAATCTAGGATTAATTATGAGAGAGAAAATTAATTTAGGATTAATTACGGCAAGAATCAATTTAGAATTAATTCGACTAGAATAGAGAGAGAACGCGATTAATTTGGAATTAATCGGCAAAGTAAATTTAATAGTTAAATTTGATTTTACTATTTAATTTATTTATTTGAGCTAAAATAATATATTGGATATATTAAATGAAATTGGATTTCAAAGCGGAATTAAATTGGATTTTAATTCTAGCAAACGAATTAATTTATAATTAATTCGCAAGCGACTTTCGTAATAATTTTGCTGGCCATTATTATTTAATTAAATTAGATTTAATTACGTCGTGACGGAAAATTCGTTTAATTGGATTAAACGAACCCGGGCCCGAGCGAAGTTGCGTGTTGAGTTAGCCGACTTAAATTCGGAATTTAAAAGTGGTGGGACCCACTTCACTTACATCAACATGTTAGACATGTGATGGAAGTGGTTAGGCTTAAATCTTGGATTTGATTTGTTGAAAGTAAATTTGACTTTACTTATAACACACTCAAACCAAATCCTACTCTCAACATCAATATAAATTAACTTGTTGACTTTGGAAGCTTAGCTTGTTACTATTCACATCATCTTCTCTCTTATTCCTTGGTAAAAACCGTGAACCTCAAGCTCTCTCCCATGGATTTTGTTGTAAAATTCAAGCATGCTAGCACATTAAAGAGTCAAAGGAATGAGATATGGAGACTCACCCGAGAGTTTGGAACTCGATTTGAAGCTCCGAAACTTCCATTACATCCAAAAAATGAGGAATTTTTGAAATCCTAAATCTGATTAATGTGAGTATTCCGCAACTCCCCTTGAATAATTCACACACGAATCACTCTTAGACGATCTCGGCATGTTCTAGGAACACTTACAAAAGTTACATAACTCCCACATACCTCAAGTGTTAGAATTAGTTCATACATCATTACTAGGAGTCTTCTATAGGCGCATGAGATAAATATCTCCATATTGAAATTCCTTGAGGTCAGTTCGGTGTACTTGTTAGATTCCACAAGCACCATGTATTACACCAAGTATTTAAACTATGCTAGTAGCTTATGAGATCAGTTACCTCATGAGTGGGCAATAATAACATCATGCTAGTCTAACTGTATTGTCAATGTCATTGTTATTGATAATCTTTTGACTATAACTATTTTGGGAGTGATAGGATCTCAGAGACCAAAACTCTATTTGTTTCCTATGTAAATCACATCAAGAACTTTATTATACAATTTATCTAAATAAATATATAAAACAATGTGTATTATCAATTAATGTCTTTTATTTCATTCAATGTAAGATTACAAAGTGATTATTATAATCTTAATCTAATGGATCTAGGGTAAAATACCAACATCAGCAAACCCGCCTATATAATTGCTTTAAAGCTACCAGCTTGAGGATTCGCTAAATCGGTTGAACTTAATGAGTGTCAACAAACTATTACACTCTTATTTATCGGGATTGAAAATGACCCAATTGGCATTCAAGTGTCAATTATAATTTTTACAATCTTCTTTAAAGGAATGAAAATGACAAAAGTTTTTTGTTTACAAAGAAATATAGAACAAAACTCCAACAATGAACAAAGCTCATAAATGAGTAAATTTTACAACTTCAAATATTTGAATGAGCTAGATTATTATAAAAACAAGTTTTGATCACAAAGGTTGATCAATATATGTTATTTATGGGATTGAAGATTATCCAAGTATTTGCTTTACAAAGAAATAGAGAACAAAACTCCAACAATGAACAAAGCTCCTAAATTAGCAAATTTTACAAGTTTAAGTACTTAAAATGAGCTAGATTATTATGAAGGAAGTTATCATCTCAAAGGTTGATTAAAATATGCTATAAAAATGATTCAAAAATGTTTGATAAAGTATAAAATGACCACACAACATTCAATTCATAGTTGACCTTGAAAACTAGTCGTTATGATTGTTTCAACCAAGTTCGATAGACCTAATTAGTATGGTTCAATCGACCTAATGCTAACGTGGCCATCTGCGGTCGATTCAAGTTTACAGGATTTTAAAAAGATTGCATTTTAATCCCCATTTAAAAACTAAAAGATATATTAACTTAAACCCAAACCCAAACCCAAATATAATTCAAAAAGTTTGAAATGATAAATCGTTTAAGTTCGAAATCCAAATTTAAAATCATTGATGAAAATATGCAATTTTATAATATATGTATATGTAAAAAAGATTTAAGCTCTTTGGAGCTTATCATCCATAATCTTATTAAACAAGCATTACAATAAATGAAAAGTGATATACCCTAATCTATTATTTTTAATTCTTGAATTTTGTTGAACTCCTCTTGATTTTCTTTAATTTTGAGGTCATTTTTAATTTGTACTTCATGATTTTTTAAACCGGATATTTTTAATAAAATTCCATTGATACATGATTTGTCATTATCAAAACCAATATAAGAAATAAGACCTAGAAGGTCAAGTACCAATTTACGACTCAATTATTAGTCATGTCATTATATTTATCGGGTAGTCGTGACACTAATTATATGTAATCATGTCAAACACTAAACCAGCCCCTTTATTAATCATATTAATATACCATGTCGTGTTGATGCATTTATTAAATGGTTTATATTCACGTTAAAAAATTTAATGCAATTATTAAATAAATCATACTCGTTCTGGTGTGATGTAATTTGAGGGCTATTCAGTAATTTTAAATATATTTTAGGTTAGAATTTAGAAGGTAAGTAAGGGTCACGTTAGTTTTCAGAAACAGTGTCGTAGTGGTCATTCCATCAAATAACTCACATGAACACGCGTCGTCTGCTGTCCTAACTTGCCAAGTTAACACAGTTAATTGAGAAGGGAGCGTTGATAATATGAGAGCAAACTTAATTGGTTGCTTGCCATTCAAATGGGGAGGGTTTTTTTAGTGGAGTTGAAAGGCAGGTCTTATTACAAATGCAGATTCTGTAACAGCCATCTCGCTCTTGCTGATAATGTCCTTTCTTGGGTACTGTTTCTCTTTTTCTCTTCTCTAATTTGTTGTTACGGAATCATTATTATCAATAGAATTAGAGCTGTTATTATAGATTACAAAGGATTATTGAAAATATTCAGTCATTTTCCAGTATAATTCATTGAAATTAATCAATATAAGGGTATAATTTTCAAAAGGATTAAAATTTCATCAGGGCATCTAGGTTTTTGCCAAAAACCAACTGGGTACATAGTATTTAGTTGAATTTTGTAGCCAAGAATGATTGATTAGCTGGCTTTGCGTTATGGGGTTTTTTTTAGCAAAAATAATGTGTGTATCGACTAGATTTTGATATCATTGAGCTAAATTGGAATTGAGGGATGTGAAATTATCGTCTGGTTGATTTAACTATTAGGAAAGTGTCACATTATTTGGACAAATTGATTTTTTGTGCCTGTATGCGATAGACTAGATGTGAGTGATATCAAGAGTGGCTCTTATTTTGATCTGAATTATACGCTGAGGAATTCTGGACTAGAGTACATCAGCAAAAGACTATTTTTCTTTGGATGACTTTGTGATAAATAACGGAAATTGCTTTACCATTTAGTTGACTGTGGATGATTAAAGGGTGGGAAGATTGGTCTTCATATGGTCTATAATGATGTTAAAAAGATGTAAATGATTATGATTAGAGGTTTTTTTTTTTTTTTTGTGGATTAAGGAAAGGAAACAGTCTTTAATTTGAAATTTTGATGTGATTGAGAATTATAAGCAGTAGCTTACTTGAGATCATTGTGGGTATGAAATTAGTGAGCTGACAGAAAGGTAATTAACTAGTACTGATCCTTCCAAGTGCTATCGTTGGATGCTAGCTTCGGCCTAATAATACTTATAATGGCTGCTCCCATTTCTCAAATGCATCTGAAATTCTGAATAAATGACTTTATTACTAGCATTGCTAGTGCCGATGAATGAAGAGATAGAGATTATTGAGTGGCCGTTGGCAAGATAACTTATGTCATATGGTTCTCTTGCGAAAGAGTATCTCTAATGTTGTGCTTAATTGACTACATTATCTTTATCATTTTTGTTCTGAAGGATACTTCAAACAGTCATCACACTTTCTATGGAAAAGTTGGAAAGATGCTTTTTCCCTCTTATAGGAGATTATTCAAACCTCTTGTATTTCACTGAAAATACACTTTTTGCGGCTTTGTAAAATTCAATAACTTCATAGACTATTGTGTATTATGATTCTATGAAGAATCATGTCAAACCTCCCTTCCCTGACATCAAACATAAGTAAGTTAAATCCATTGCGTAGTGCCAAAATTCCATTATAAGAATAACCTTCTGGTATGCATTCAAAGATGTATATTGCCTCTGCGATGAAAATATTGAGTCAACAGTGTGAAGAAAATAAAACTTAATCCTTCAAACGTACGCTGCATAGAAATTAATACTATAGTTTGTATTCTTGAGAGTATTCTCTACTAATTTTCTTGTTATATGTGACATGAGCTTGTTTATGCAATGCTGTTCAAATTTTTGACTTTAATTTGTTGTTTTGTAATATTACCAGTCTTTTAATTGCCGTCGAGGAAGGGCATACCTCTTCAGTGATGTGTAAGTTTTTCCATGGTTTTAATTTACTATGTTTCTCTTACCTTTATGTTTGGATTGAAAATGAAGATGGGTCTTTTTAACTCATGATTTCACCCTTTTGATAATTTTCAGATTTTGTAAATAGTTTTGTTTTATAGTTTCCAATGAGTCAGATTATATGCTAGTGAAACCAATTTCTTATGCTGTTAAAGGCGCCAATGTTATTAAAATCGCTTTTCTACGTAAATCGCTGAAGGGTCTGCAAAATCATATCGTAAAATCGAATTGTGAAATCGTAAGATTTTACCAATTACTCATTTTTTTTGGAAATATTGGAATCCCCGCCGCCCAAACCACCCAACCAGGGTTTAAGCGGAGCAGGTAAAACTCCCGGCTGCCCCAGGCTCTTAAAAGAAATGCACTCCCTGGACTCGAACTCAGGACCTGGCAACCAAGTCCTAAGCCCTTTGGCACCTAGCCACACCCCTTGGGGGCAACTACTCGATTTATTCACACTTAAAGCTTGGAATAAGATCATACATAAAGTTTCAAGGGCCAAGAATCAACAAACAAGTCCACTAGTTGCAAATAGGTTAACAAAATAACAAAAGTCTCAAAGCTCCAAGAATAACAAACAACTGAACAAGTTAACAACAAATTGTATTCAAAATTAAACAAAAGAACTAATAAAAATCATCCGTTGCTTTTCCATCTTCACTATCGTCTTGGATCTCTTGGTCATCATCATCAACTTCATTGTCATACTCTCCTTCATTTTCATCATTCATAGCCTGCAATTCCTCAAGCTTATCATCATCATCATCATCGTCATCATGATTAGAAACATCTTCATCCTCATCGTCACAATCATCAATACTGTTAATTTCCAAATCTTCTGCATCTAATGTTGCCTTATATCAGTTGTATTAACTATTCTTTCATCCATTTCTTCATCACTAGTATCTTCTCCATTTCCCATCGCCGCTGCCTTATCAAAAAATTTTAACCACTTTCTGGAACTGGAGATTCCTTCTCAGTTATCTATTCATCATCTGAAGGGATGTCATCAAAAGATTCAAAACATGTTTGGCTAGCTTCTCTTCTCTTTTTCCTTTCCATCAACTTCAAATTATACATTACAAACACCTAAGAATCCATCTTCTTTTGGTGCAACCGATTTCTTTTCTTTCTATGCACCTAAAATTATTAAAAAAGTTAAAAACATAATAAAGTTTAAGAACTTAAAATATGAAAGGTAAAAACGAATCAACACATGTAATTTATTCTTACCATCTCAAATTCTCTCCAATTCCTCTCACAATTGGAAGTGCTACAAGTCAAGCTAAGGATTCTTAGAGCAAAATTTGTAAGCTTTGGACACTCATCTCCATAAGAATCCCACCACTCAACTGGAGCTTTCTTAATCCTTGTCAACATAGCAGCCTCATAACCAAATAAGCCTCTCGCATTCTTAAAAGTCTCGAGTTTTAAATCTATTTTCAAACGTTCCTCTCTACCGAGCACCATTTTACCAATGCATGTGTAAAGTCCATATTTAACCTCCGCATCAACTTTAAAGAGGCGCTATAAAGAAAATGAGGATTGAGGTAATATGCGGCAGCATGCAATGGCTTATGGAGTCTTATCTCCCACCTTTCATCAATAATAATCCAAATGGGTTCATATCTGTAAAAAGAGGAGAAGTTAGATTAGAAATAATGAATCATTTTTTTAACATTTGGGAAGAACTGCAAAAGAGATCAGAAGAAGTTACCTTTTTTAACATTTGAGAAATTGATTTTGATTTTCTTTTTTGCACTATCCATTGATTCATAAACAAATCCCATGGGTGGAGTACCTTCGGAATCCACCATCTGAATCACCTTAATTAGAGGATATGCAGCTTTCAAGCAATTTGTGATATTTTTCCAAAATCGAGGATCCATAAATATGGATTGGACCTTTTTACCTATTGTTAGTCCTGCAAATTTGCTATTCCTCCATTTCAGAGAAGAAAACAAGGTCATCAATGGTCCTTTTTGCTCCGAAGTACAACCCAATGTCAAGTAAGTAGTGGCCAATCTAGTCACAGCAGGCCTAATCAAATCTCTTCATTTTGTGCATTTCCTTAATCACGAAATAAGAGTCATCCTCGAGTAAATGAACTTGGTGATTTTTCTCCCCTTTGCAATAGTCACCTTTTGCATGTTAATATTTTTCTCAAAATCCTCCATAAGGTCAATACAATGGGCAGTACATGGAGTCCAAAACAGCCTTTTTCTTTTCAACATTAGCAGCTCTACACCTGCTTTATAATTTGCTGCATTGTCGGTAACAACCTGCACCACATTTTCTTCACCAACCAAGTCTACAACATCATCTAACATTTCACACACATTCTCAGCTGTTTTTGAAATATTGTAGGTATCAATTGAGCATAAAAAAACTGTCCATCTAAGACTATTTACTAAGAAATTACATATAGATCACCTTTTTTATCTGTCCATCCGTCAGATATTATAGAACAACCCGTCTTCCTCCATTCAATTCTATAATCCTCAAGCATCTCATTCACGCGAACAACCTCATTCTTTAAGAATTTTTCCCTAATTTCATAATAAGAAGGGGGTTTCAATCCAATTTCGTATTTTCCAACCAAATTCAACATTTTCTTAAACTCCAGATTGTTCACACAATTAAACGAAAGAGCACTTGTATAAAAGCAACGAGCAATCTGTTGACAACATTCTCCCCTCAAATCTCTTTTCATCAATTCATTTATAGTTCTTTGAGTTTGATTAGATTTTGACACCAAACCATCAATTATATTTTTCCTCTTTCTCATAGATGGCATCTTAACCTCCTCAACTGAATCATCATCAATATCAGAAAAAGTATCTCTTTTTGTTTTAGCAGACTCATTTGAATTCTTGATTAAAAGAGAACACTAATTGTCTAACATCATCAGGTAGGCTCGTGCAAACTTTCACAAACTCTCACATCTTTTTTAGTACAAGCTAAATGATGTTTGAAACGATAAATGCCCCAAGTAAACACACCAGCACAATAATTGCATTTAACTACTTTAGAATCTCCGTTCACATCAAACCTATGTTCCCAACCAATATCAGACCTATTCCCTGGGAGATTTTTTCTTGAACTTGTTGGAATTTTTTTGACGAACTCGAAGACATCTATTCAAATTCAATATTCAATCACAACAATAGAACAAAAATTAGAGCACTGAAACTGAAAGTTTAATCTTAACAAACAGAGAAGCAATTTCAAATCACTGTCACTGAAAGTTTATTCACGAGTAGCCATCCAAATCACTCTCACTGGAACTCTCAAAAAAAAAAAAAAATGAAAATGATGCCTTTTCCATTCAAAAATAAATGAAAATATTTTTCTCTTTTTATATATCTCCCTTTCCCTTTAGAAAACTGAACCATTCTCGTAATACTAAGCAAATTGATCATTATCATTAACATACATAGAAGCAAATCTTAACAGAGCAGGCAAATAAACTACAAATCATCATCTAACCTTGCGACATGCGAACATAATCGAGCAGGCAAGAAGAGCTGCGACGAATCGAGGTGAATGGGATGAAGAGACGCGCGACGAATCGAGCTGGGCTAGGGTTTCAGGTTCGCACTACAAGTTTATTGCTTCTAGGGTTTAGATTTTTCAAGTTCCTTAGAGGAATCGTGTGTCTAGGTGCGGCTAGATTTTCAATTATAATGATTTGCCCAAATATTAGATATGCTGAAACAACAAAAGGAGTTTAAAAATGCTTTAAAACGATGGCGTATTGAGGGAGTGCTAAATCGTCCTAAAATCGTGGAATTGTGCGATTTCATGATTTTTGACCCCCAAAATCATGATTCATTACGATTTTACACCCTTTTGCGATATTCCTCCGTTTCAAACAGATTTGGCCTCCTAAAATTGTAAAAAACGTGCGATTTTACTTGTTAAATAGCTTTTTTAACAACCATGAAAGGCGCAGAGCGTTGCTTGTGTGGGTTTTTCAAACAACTACTTATGAGGCTATAGGCATCACGTTTTTGGTAAAACCCAAGACAGTAGACACACGAGTTCTGGTCACTCAAGAGTCAATCTATTTATTATTATTTTGAAATAAAAACCCTAAACGCAAAAATGCATAACCCACGTGACTAAGAGAGAAAAAAAATTAAACAAAAACAAAACTTTACATGCAACCTATAAAACACTGACCTTTAAAACATAAACCATGTAGATTTCAAAAAAAAAAAATAATAATAAAAAAAGGCTCTCAAGCCTCAAGTCTGTCAACTCACACATCTCAAGTAGGTTTTTCCACCTTCCATCACTCTCTTTTAGGGTTCGACCTTGAACTCTTTAGAGATGACTAAGCATGGTTGTTTGTTTAGACATGATTGTTTGCGTTGTTCAAGTACTTGTTTCAACCCTTGTTAGTTTTTGGTAGCACTTGCTTGAATTGTTGCTTTAAGTTATGACTTTTTTAATTCTATATGTTTGATTTGATTGGTCAAAAGTGACGCTTAGACAATGCTTGGCGGGTCGAACTACCAAAATGCCTTGCCCCTATTACTGCCTTCGACAACATAGCCCTATTCTTTCTATTTTATTTTTTTCTTATATGGTAATGATTTTGTCGTATACAGACGTTTGAAGCATGGCTTATTTTTTAGACAGTATTGTAAAAGGCAGCTTTTGAATAGCCATTCTCTACTGCACAATTTGATTTCTTTTGTATAGCATTTTCTTGTGAAAGCAAACCTAATGGTACTGATAAATTGGCTCTCTCTCTCTCTCTCTCTCTCTTATTTTTTTAATTTTTGCCCCTCTCTCCCCAAATACAAACAACAAGCAAGCCAAAGATACAATAATTTCATGCATTAGATTGGTGATTTATAGATTTTGAATTTTCCCGAAAAATTTTATAAATTGACATCAGCATAGATGTTGTTGGCATGTATCTCACAATAAAGATATTCAGTATATTCTGGTGGAAAGGAATTGTCAAGGCCAAGCAGAAGCATATCACAAGTTGCTCATCAATAATTAGTGTTTATATTTCATTTCAATATCCGTCTTTAACACACTGAAATATAAAATGTTAAAGAAAAAAAAGTCGAAAAAAACTTGTGATTCATGGATCAGCTGGTTGAGCTTATTTGTATCACTTTATCTAACCCATTATATCTTCAGGGTGAATATAACACTTGGACCTCAAGAGGAGAGGTTGATGCTCTCTGGTATTCACACTGTGGAGGATATATTTTGTTGCTGCTGTGGACAAATTGTTGGCTGGAAATACGTAAGCACCTTTCAGCCATCCTCATTTTTTAAATCATAATTTCAGTAATATTTTAGAGTCAGCGACATTATGCGAACTTAACATTCGAAATTGACCCTTGCATGGACAATTAGTAGAAGAATGAAATTTTTTTTCGGAAATGCATCTTTAGAAGTATAGAGCTGTTTGTTTCATCTAAAATTTTATCCAGAATTTTTTCTAATGCTGGACAATAGAAGAGTGTGTTTCAGTGGTGCCTGTATATTGGCCATCATGAGCTACTGCTTAGAGCCTGTCCCTTTTTTTTATGACCCAGTTACTTCACTCATCTGTTCATTACCTTGTGGAAAATAGCAAACTCTTTGAGTGGTGCCAATGATGTGCAGGTAGCTGCACATGATACAAACCAGAAGTACAAAGAAGGGAAGTTTGTTCTTGAAAGGTACCAAATATGCAAATTACTCTGAGCTTTTAGTTTCAGTCTTGTTTTAAATTGTAAATTTGTAACCCAATGCTTATACAATACTAGCACAACTAACAGATGGAGGATCGTCGAGGAGGTCACAGAGGAACTTAATCTGTAAGTCCCTCCCCGTTCAAAAGAGGCAGAAATTCCTTAGGAACTTGAAATTTTAAACCCGATCCGTACCACAATGGCAAGACAATAATAGATTTTTATATGATTGTGGGAACTGTAGACTCTGCTTTATGTTACCATTATGTGTAGACTATTGGCTGAAATCTTGTCTTAGAGTGGTTAACGAAGTTGTAAATGGAAGCATTTTTTAGATAAATATTTATGTGTAATGTTTGTTTTTCTTTATAGTAAACTGCATTACGTTCAATTATTTGAAGTAATGGTCAAGTATTAACATGTTATTTGCCTAATCACGGGTTCAAATATATAGTCAGTTTCTCTACTACAAAGTATGGATAAGGTCGTAAGACTTTTATCATAACTTACTCATAGCAGAAATTTTATGCACTGTGTATGATTTTTTTACTTAGTTTAGAATTTCATCTATTATCGTGCCTTTTAACTCTTTATTTTTCAAACCCATTTTAAACTTCGTTGATTATTCAACGAAAAGGGTCCTAAATTAAAAGGTGCATAAGTAGTCTCTCTATGAAAAATCATGGACGAAGTTATATATATGAAGACCTTCACCATAACTAGCAAAATTTTATACGATCTTTTACTTATTTTAGGAATTTCACCATAACTATTGTCCTAAAGGAGGCCATGTCATTGGAAAAATCATTCTACAGTCTTACGATCTTGGTAATAAGATACCATATGTTTATTTTATCCACTCAAAAGTGGATAGCAAAAGGGAAACCATAGCTAAGTATGAAGGAGCATGTCTCTGTTTGATATATATATTTCCCAAACCCATTTTAAGCTTCATTGAATAATCAACGAAAAATTATAAGGTGCAGAAGCCGCCTCGTAATTAGACATGTGAAACATACTTCAATAGGGACAAATGAAGTCTCAATGATGCAAAACATTGGTCCCACGAAATTAAATTCAAAAGCTTTACGACAAATATTTCATAATTTTGCCATAATTCCAATTATATCCTAGGAACATAAAACAATTGTGGAGTAGTGATTTGGACCATTGTTTTCTCCCAAATAAAGTGAGTCAAAATCAAGCCGTCCTAATAATTTAAAACGAGAGTCCCCAACTCATAGCGACCTACCAAAAACAAATATTAACATTGGGACCATACGTAATTTTAAAAATTCATTATCTATGGTACCATGAGATAAGGTAATAATACTAAGTCTAAGGATGATTTTAAATTTAAGGAAAAAATTATTTCATTGTGTTCGCACAATTTTTTGCTGGTACGCGTATAAGGTTCCAAGTCTCCTGAGACAGTCTCAGAAAGAGGTGTTTGATTCCAAGAAATGCCTCTAAGGGGCGCAAACACACGGATTACAGCCTTAAATATTACAATGCTAAGAAAACTATAAACTTAGAAACTATTTGCTCATTTTGAGCCTTTTTTTTTCTTTTCCTACGCCTAAGCCATTTATAGTGTAAAGTTGTGCTAATCGCTCAAGCGGTTTCGCTTTCTTCGGCCCATTAAACCCCCACGTATCCTACTCGCGTGTAACTGCTAGATCATGCATGCAACCGCTGGGTCGTGCGTGTAACTGCTGGGACGTGTGCTCTGATAACCACTAGATCGTGGGGATTACTGTCATACGGTGCAATAACTGTTAGGTGGGCCTATTCGAAACTGGCCAACTGCAAGGCACCTTCGCATGTTCGTTCTTCTTTCACCGTTCTTCACTTGTTGGGAGATTCTTTCTTTGTTTTTCACGATTCTTTACCCATTGATCGAATCGTCCCTGGTCAATTCTTTCTTCATTCTTCGTCCTGAATGATGCCATGCCTCTTCGTCCAATAGTAATTATTTTCCTGTTAATAATTGCCCCCAAATACGCCTTGATCGAATTGAACGATGAGATTGATGCAATATTTCTTGGTTAAGCATTTAAAGCTGGGGTCGCACTACTGGTCGCCTTAATAATTTGGTCTGTTGACCGTTCGCTTTCATTTCTTGCTGCCATTTGCGCGTCTCGAGACATGTTTATTTACATTCCAAATGCGAATCCATCACTTCCCTAATTAATGTGCGACTTTTCCCTTCACGTCTTATCTGGAAACCATTATTGTGCTAATTAATATGCTGCTTTTCCGTCACATTGACCGGCGTAAACACACATGTATAACGCAAGCGTACGTATCGTTCAAGTAGTAGAAAAAATATCGATCCCACGAGGACTTAATCCCTAATCTATTAATTTTATGAGCTCAAATGATTACTAGTATCTAACAGGTTGATTGATTGATTTGAAATTGTGATGATTCTAAATTTAAATAAAACAAGTAAATAAAATTGTACAAAAGTAGGTTTAAGAAAATTCAATATTAAAAACTATCTAGGGTTGTGAATCTTTCTAATATCTTTTAAAAGATGAAGTGGTTATTTCATGTTTGTGTAATAAATCGGTTTACTAACCTGGAACACTAAATTATGCAAAAGCCTCTGTCGATGGTCAGACGCAAATACCCAGTTTAACCCAATTGAACCATATGTTTATGTCAACCAAATTATCTGGATTCATTAAGTTTAAGTTCCAATTATGGCTACCCCGTCCGACAGGTATATGTCTATCATGTAAGGAAATCTATTAAAGGGTTATCTATCCTCAAGGAAGATCGTGGGCTATTAAGTCTACGGCTGAAACCTAAAATTCCTTTGTCAAGTTTATTTTAGATTTACCTCATCAATCTTATTGGTGATCAGACAACAAGAAGCATTAAGCTTAAGACTTAATAAGTAAACCTTTAAATTACCCAAACTATAAAATAACCCATTATAACCGGTGATATTAGAATTCATCACAACCCCAGATAATTAACTTAGTTACGACACATAACTAGGGCTAGTAAAAACTTAAAAGTAAAAGACATAAAGTAAATATGCTGAAAAGTAATTGCGGTAAAGTAAAGCTGAAAAGTAAATTACAATAAAATAAAATGCTAAGGTAAAATGATCAACTTTTACAATTTACTATTTAGATATCTCCCTTAATATAATATATTAACTTGTGATTATTTTACTAACCGTACATAGGCCGGTAACCTGATTAGTCAAATTAAGTCCAACCAGCCATAAAGGCGGAACCGAAATAAACCTGCCATATAGGCGGTAAGAAAATTTAATTACCAACCGACCAATCTGGCGGTATCCTTGATTAGTCAGGTTTAAACTAGATTAAAATGAATTACCACCGACCAATATAGCGGTATCCATTTTTAAGTCAAATTTTAAATAGTGACTATATTATATTTAAGGGAGATTAATCTAAATAGCAATAGTAAAAGAATTACCTTTCACCCTAGTAGGGGGAAGTTACCTCCTCATGGTGAATAGTAAAAACTGTAAAAAGTAAAGAAAGTAAATTACTATTATTACAGAACGTAATTAAAATTAATTACAAAACTGAAATTTAAAAGAAACTAGATAGAAAACTCCATATTTACATGAGAGAAATTAGAGAGGAAGGTACATCTGAAATTGAAATTTCGAGCTCTATTTATAGGCGTCAGTAGGGGGTCGGCATCGCGACGCCCAGTTCGCGTCGCGACGCCCGTTTTGTCGACGTGGCAGCTTCTGGTTCGTCGGCTTCAGATTCTGGATAAGGTGATAAGGTGACACATGGCAAGGTGGTTGGAGCTCAATTATTGTGACACGTGGCGGCTTCTTATTGGCTGATTTGAGATTCTTATCGCCACGTGTCAATTACGGATAAGTGAGTCAATAATTGACCTGACGTGGCGATGGCGACTGTCGGTACCATAGAATGGTGACACGTGGCACGCTGTGATTGGTTGATGATGACGTGGCGATGAAGTGGCACTTTGACTCGGTCAATCGGTGATGTGGATGATGACATGGCAGACACGTGGAGTGACACGTGGCGACACATGGTGATGGCGACTGTCGGCACCGTAGGATGATGACTCGTGGCACGGCGCATATTAGTAGATCGGCTGTGATGGTGACACGTGGCAAGGTGCATGTTAGCAAAGTCAAACTTTTCTCAGATTCTGACTTGTGGACCAGGCGCACGTTAGCACTATTCGGCGCACATTAGGCGTCGCGGAGCCAAAGGCTTGCTCGTCGCGACGTGCATAATTACGAAAATGCCCTTTTGTCCAATTTTCACTATTTTGGGCCTAAATCACCTCCAGAGAGTCCTGAAACTTTATTTATCTAAAAAATAACACAAAACACATCAAAATATTCACAAAACTCAAGAAACTATCCAAAATATTAGGTTAAATGAGTGGGAAATAGTGATATAATTACCACTCATCACACCCCCAAACCTAACATTTTGCTAGTCCTCGAGCAAAACATAGAATAAAATACATAAACTCTTAAAATAAAATTTAACTAAGCCACTTTCGTAGGGATCACGGTTGCATTTAGCGTATGCAACAAGCCTTTAAACCCCTAGGTGTCCCTAGTGGACGAGTTGTAGTCTCGTGAGGGTTTACATCAATGATACCCACAAATATTTTACAAAAGTAAAAAGAAAGTAAAACTAATGCACACAAACGCAAAAAAGACAAGCGAAAAGAGAATAAAGAAGTTAGTGACTAATCAGGTGAAACTTCTACTCCAAGTTACTAGTTGTTTTCTTTCCTTCTAAATTACCGAATAAGTAAATTCTCCTATTATATTTACCATTCTCCATATACACAGCCGACAAAATATTAAACAACTCATTTTTGCCCACAACAGTCACAAGTACAGTTGATAAGAGAGTAATATTTCTGTCCTAAAGTTTTATCGGAATTCACACATTTTTGTAGCAATGGAATAATTATTCTCATTTTTCTGATTTTTTCTTGATTTTTGATTTTTTTTTTAATTTTTATACAATATCTTAATCTATGTAGCGAGTGTTGGGTCGGTGGCTCCCAAACCAGTTGGCTTTAGGGCACCAGGTGTTAAGACACCCCTACGGACTTAATTACTCAGACTTCAGATATATATATTTTTTGCAACATCCTTGATCCATGTAGCGAGCTTTGGGCCAGTGGCTCCCAAACCAGTTGGCTTTAGGGCACTAGGTGTTAAAACACCCTTACAGACTTAATAACTCGGATCTCTGATGTTTTTTTTTACTCCATCACTTTTGAGATGCTTCCTCCAATTAAACTAGAGCACTGAATATTACAAACTTTTCAATTTTAGCTCATGTACGTATGTTACAATGCAGGTTGATAATATCTGCTAACTGAGCATATGAAGATCCATTTTAGTCAGTTTTATGGAGGATTTACAAATTAAATAATTTAAAATGAAATAAACAAAAACTAACTTGTTTCAAAAATGGTTTGAGATACGTCTCAGGAGTGAAAACTCTTACTCAGCTATCTCTTACCAATTTCACATTTTTAGTAAAAAAACACAAACACAAAATATTTTTGTAATTTTTGAAAAAAAAATTTCAATTTTTTGTATTTTTAAAAAATTTTGGACTAAAAATAAAAACAACACACAACTAAAAAAAGATACTGATCAACTAATTCCCTCCCCCAAACCTAAATGAGACATTGTCCCTAATGTCTTAAACAGTAGAAGAATAGTTTAGAATATAGTACCTGGTTAGCTGAAATTATACAAGAAAAGTTAAAGGTTAAGATCCAGATTAATCTGACGCCTCTTACCACGATCGTCCTCAGACCAATTTATCTTTGAAAGGATAGGGTCAATTTGTGGTTCATAGGCTAAGATTTGTCAATTAGATCCGGAGCAGTTCTGGCAGTGAAGAGAGAGTTCTTTTAAAGGTTTTAACACGAACTCATTATGCATGGCAACGGGCCGGGCTTTGCTAAGCCCGGCCCGAGCTCGGCAAAAAAAAATTTGGCCCGGGCCCGAAAAAAGCCCGGCCCGGGCTTTTGTATCGGGCCGGGCCGGGCCGGCCCGGTCGGGCTCGGGCTCGGGCCGGGCTTGGCCGGGCCCGATTTCTATATTATAAAAAATTATAAAAATAAAAATTGATATATAAATATATATATTTTATAAATAAAAATTTTATTTTAAGTCCGGACCCGATTTTTTTATTATAAAAAATTATAAATATAAGAAATTATAATATAAATATATATATTTTATAATTAAAAAATTTAATTAATTACTTGAAGCCCAGGCCGGGCCGGGCCCGGGCTTTTTGGGTTGAGCCCGGCCCGGGCCCGGGCCCGAGTCGGGCCCCAATTTTGAAGCCCGGCCCTGGCTTTTTCACCTCGGGCCGGGCCAAAGCCCGCGGCCGAACCGGGCAGGGGCCGGGCCTCGGGCTTTTGCCATGTTAAACCCATTTCTCGAGACTCATCAAGAAACACACAAAGAAAATCATAAAATCCATCAACGTTAAACAGCCCAATTGGTTTCTGGTGTATGTTCAAGTTCGCCACGATTGTACTATAAAAATTTCCTCCAATGTGCCCAAGCCACCTGGCAAAGCAATAAAAGCATCAGCACGGTTAATCATTTCCACTCGTGCTCGGACATACCTGGCACAATAAGTTCCTCTCCGTTTGATGGTCCAATAAGATTTGCCTCTGCCAAGGGTTTTGGGATGATTCCCAAAACATGACTGCCTCCTTCCTGTACTTTGAAACGATCCTCATTAGTCCAAGATTGCCTCCGCTATATACTAAGTGCATATTCCTTGCTGCTAAGACTCGAGCGCAATTCCTTGTTGCTTCTTGCTTCTACTTTTGTGGGCTTAACACCAACACTAGTACCGCAAAACACACAGATGTTTTCAACTCGTCTTCTGAAGTGGCTTCCATGTTTTACTCTGGATGTCTTCAAAAGTGCAATGATGAGTTGAATTTATAACACCTGAAAAAAGGGTGAGTAAAATATAGCACTAGTACCTGCTAAATGACATTATAGTTAAACAATAAAATAAATCGTGATAGTCAGAAAGGTCTGGATCCTGTCGGAGAAAATAAAAGAAAATAACAAAATAAATCACAATTATTAGGAAAAGACAAAGAGATATAATATGTACAAGAAAAGTAGCGGCTTGATTGACGTCTATGCGTCAGGGACAAGCTTCCCATCCAATTTTCTTATAAATTGGCAAACAAGGTCTTTTTGAGTCAGATTCCCGAGACTTAACTGTTGTCTTTCTTTTTGAAATTGTGCATATAACACACGAATTTCGTGATACATATATCCACTGGGATGCGTCTCAAGAGTTTTAGATATATCATCCAAAGACTCCTTACTCAAGTCATCCCTAATGAAATTAATCTTATCTTCGCGGTTATCAGACACCATTCCTAAATAACGACAATGAGTATCACAAAACATACAAGCACATTTATAACAAAACACACATTCTTTTGGCTCTTCTCTTTTTAGCATAGGTGATCCTTCCTAAACCAGGCAGATGTGAAATAAAAGAGTCAGAAGACTCACCTGCCAATCGGACCCGTGCTCCAATAATCCAACGAATGTCAGTAGGAATACCTTTGATCATCAGTAACCTCATCCGTTCCATTCGAGCTTTGTAGACTTTCATCGAAGATTTTTGAGGGAGAGAAGGAAATTGCTTGCGAAGATTTGCGAGTGCTTCTTCCATCGTGAAATGACTTTACCTGTAAAAATTAAACACACAAAAATAAAACACACCAGATCACAATATATACATAAATTGCATGGGTTGCCTCCCTGCGAGCGCTAAGTTTAACGTCGTCAGCTAGACGTGACTTCTCAAACGTTAGGCTGGATCTGAAAGTGTGACACTTTCGTTTTGTCACTCAAATGATTCTCCCTAGTAGTGCTTGACACGCTGACTGTTAACCTTGAATGTTTCGTTGGAGTTGGGATCCAGTAACTCAACAGCTCCATATGGTAAAACCTGAGTGATCACAAATGGACCTGACCACCTTGATTTCAACTTTCCAGGGAAAAGTTTCAAGCGTGAATTGTACAACAACACTTGCTGCCTTGGTTCCAAATGTCTGTGCACTATTTTTCGATCATGCCATTTCTTGGTCTTTTCTTTGTACAATCTGGCATTCTCATAAGCCTGTAAGCGAAATTCCTCCAATTCGTTGAGTTGGTGAAGTCGTTTCTCTTTTGCAGCTTGTGAATCAATATTCAACTTCTTCAGTGCCCAGTACGCCTTGTGTTCAAGCTCAACTGGCAGATGGCACGCTTTTCCAAACACCAATCGATATGAGGACATACCAATGGGTGTCTTGTAAGCTGTTCGGTAGGTCCATAATGCAATATCTAGTTTTGTAGACCAATCTTTCCTTGTTGATCCAACGGTTCTCTCCAAGATTCTTTTGATTTCCCTGTTTGAAACTTCAACCTATCCGTTTGACTGTGGATGGTAAGCAGTGGCAACATTGTGAGTAACTCCGTATTTGGATATGAGTGCATCAAAGTATCTGTTACATAAATGTGAGCCACCATTACTGATAATTGCTCAAGGTGTTCCGAACCGAGTGAAAATATTCTTTTTCAGGAATTTGATCACCACTTTTGAATCATTGGATGGTAGTGTAATTGCTTCAACCCATTTGGAGACGTAGTCTACAGCAACCAAGATGTACATGTTTCTGAATGATGGAACAAAGGGTCCCATGAATTATAACCACACATATCGAATATCTCCACTTCTAGAATGTTTTGCAACGGTCCTTCATTCTCTTCGAAATATTCCCCTTTCTCTGGCACCTGTCACATTGAAGAGCAAAACGATAAGCATCTTTAAAAAGAGTGGGCCATAAAAAACCTGATTGTAGGACTTTGGCTGCAGTTTTGTTTCCGCTGAAGTGTCCGCCATATGATGATGAATGACAGTGCTGCAAAACACTGTTGACCTCTTTTTGTGGAACACACCGTCTCAATAATTGATCAGCACACCATTTGAACAGGTACGGCTCATCCCAGACATAGTGCTTGACTTCTTTGAAGAATTTCTTCCGTTGCTGAGTTGTCCATTCCAACGGCCATTTTTCTGACACAATGTAGTTGACATAGTCAGCATACCAAAAGGCATCTTATTGTTTCATGGCAAACAGCTGTTCATCTGGAAACATTTCTTTGATTAACAGATCTTTGCCAGCTGTTTCTCCATTCTCGAGCCTTGATAGATGATCTGCCACTTGGTTTTCTCTCCATTTCCTGTCTTTGATCTCCACATCAAATTCTTGCAGAAGAAGTATCCAACGAATCAATCTGGGTTTGGCATATTTCTTCATGATCAGATATTTGATTGCTGAATGATCTGTGTAGATCACCACTTTGGGACCCAACATATAGGAGCGGAATTTATCAAAAACGTACACAACTGCGAGCAACTCCTTTTCAGTGGTTTGTGTAGTTGAGTTATGCTTCATTTAAAGTTCTGCTGGAGTAGTAAATGGTGTGTGAAAAATCTTTGCTTTGCGTTGTCCCAAAAATGTACCTACAACAAAATCACTAGCATCACACATTACTTCAAATGGAAGGGTCCAGTCTGGTGCTACAATGATGGGGGCATAAATCAGCTTCTGTTTTAAGATCTCAAAAGCTTCATGGCATTCTTTGGTGAAGTTGAAAGGAATATCCTTCTCTAGAAGATTGCACAGAGGTTTAGCAATCTTAGAAAAGTCTTTGATAAATCTCCTGTAAAAACCTGCATGTCCGAGAAAAGCTCCGAATCCCTTGACAGATGTGGTGGAAGTAGTTTTTCAATTGTTTAAATCTTTGCTTTGTCTACCTCGATTCCTTTTTGTGAGATCCGGTGTCCAAGAACAATGCCCTCATGTACCATGAAATAGAATTTCTCCCAATTGAGCACCATGTTTATATCTTCGCACTTTATAACACCTGTTCCAAATTTTGCAAGCAGTAGTCAAAAGAATCTCCAAACACAGAAAAATCATCCATAAAACCTCCATACTCTGCTCAAGCATGTCTGAGAAGATGGCCATCATGCAACGCTGAAATGTAGCAGGGGCATTACATAATCCAAATGGCATTATGCGGAAAGCAAAAGTACCATAGGGACATGTAAATGTAGTTTTCTCCTGGTCTTCTGGTGCGATGGCAATTTGATTGTACCCTGAATATCCTTCCAGAAAACAATAGAACTCATGTCTCGCCAGTCTGTCTAACATCTGGTCAATGAATGGTAGCGGAAAATAGTAATTTCGTGTTGCTTTGTTCAGCTTTCGGTAGTCCATGCATACTCTCCATCCAGTCACCGTTCTGGTTGGGATTAGCTCGTTATTTTCATTGGTAACCATAGTGATTCCTCCTTTCTTCGGCACACATTGCATAGGACTCACCCAAGTACTATCTGAGATGGGGTAAATGATACCAGCATCCAACCATTTGATGATTTCTTTCTTTAAGACCTTATTCATGATTGAATTGAGTCTCCGTTGATGTTCCACTGTGGGTTTGTACTCATCATTCATCAGAATCTTATGAATGAAAAATGATGGACTAATGCCTCGAATGTCTACTATATCGAAGGTTTGATTTGATCTTCTTTGGCAGTCCAGGCTTTCCACTTGTGGTGTTGATTTGAATCAGAATGGTTTGTCAATGTAGTTGCACATTCCATGATTTCAGCATCTAGCTCGCTGTCAGTCATGTTGGTGATGCAAGCTTCAAGTGTATATGTGGGATTTAGCTCAGTATCCTGAACGATACTATCAACAACATCAACTCTAAAGCATTCTTCTTCCTTTTATCGCTCGAGAATTTCATGGCTTTGAAAACATTGAAAGTAACTTCTTGGTCCTCAACTTTCATGGTTAGTTCTCATTTTTATACATCAATCACAATTCGTCATGTCGCCAAGAATGGTCTTCCAAGGATGATAG
>SKCR01030464.1:0-96488 GCA_019454045.1 Zanthoxylum bungeanum | reverse complement strand
TAGTATAACGGGTAGAAGTGATACATGTGCTAACGGGAGAGAGAAAGAGAGAGATTTGATCTAGGATCAATGTGTAAAGTATCCATCCGCATATCATTATTATTTATTCATATGCGCTTTATTATGTGTTTAGAATGCATCTTTAAGGGTGTATGATGATGAGACCTTAACAAAGATAATAAATTGGTTGCCAATTTGCACGCGAAAAACCCTCACAAAGATTAAGCGTTTTTCCTTCCATTGAGTGGTTCTTACTCAAGATCTAAGACTGGCATTGGCTTGTTGGCCAAAGTCAATGCCTTTGTCCGTCGAGGATGTGTTTGAATCACGAAGGCTTTGTTCCATATTGGTGTCTTGTCCAAGTTGTGGTTTGTTGGCCAAAGTCAAGACCACTTCTTGTCCATCGACATTGATTACGAAGCTTTCCATGGTCAATGGGTCGCGCTTAACTGGGATCACTAAGTTTGTTGTGCCAAAGCCAAGGCTTAGTTGATTCAGAGGAAAAAGGTTAGGCAATATATTGGATATATTAGCATATATATTGTATATATGTTTCGGACTTGGATGTCCCCCTACTGGATCTAGGAATTGGATTGGATCCAATTGATCTTAGAGATCTACCTAGTTAATTATCATACAATTTGTTGGCCAAATCAAGATTGTGTGATATTTAACGGGATCCTAGCTCACTAGGAAACACGGTTTCCCGAGTACTCGACAGAGGGTTAGAGGCTCACCGAAAAATAGTGGGAGGCAAGAATTGAATTTGCAATATTCGTTTAATTACTTGCCATACGCGCTCAAACTAACATCATTTCGTCAAATAACTAAATGTTAGTTGGACTAATATTTAAATTGTTGTTTTAATAAATAGTTGGACTATATTCAATCTATTAAATTATAATTGAAAATATAGTTGGACTATAATAATCATTATAATGAATAGTACCAAAATCGTTGATTAAATAGTTGGACTATTAGAATCAAGATGTAAATTGAAAGATTGACATTTAAAACATAATCCTAGGGAAAATGTATTTAAATGGTTTAATTTTCAAAATTGGGAATAATTTCAGGATGGTCATGGAAACTAATAAGTTACTTTATTTGATAAAATAACATATTAAGCCTAAGCCCGAAGTTAAGCAAATAGTAGAGCATAATCTTTGGAAGATTTATGTGATGATAACTTTAGTGCTTAATCCATTAAGCTTGCCAAGTAGATTTCTTAATTTCTTTGTCAGAACTAAGGATTAGATCCTTAAAGTATGATAATGAAATTGAAGGATCTTCATAGATCTATTCTTAGATCTTAGAAGTATTAAATTGCAATAATAACTATTGGAGGGTTAATGACTATTCTCAAGGAGAGAAAGTCAAAATTTGCAATAGGCAAGTAGCGCAAGGCGCACCTTACTTCGATATTCTAGAAACCCGAGGCTTGGCCAAAGGCTTCTGGAATATGAAAAGGGCAAAGGCAAAATCATTATAATCTTCTAGGAAGATAAATGACATATCCCAAAATGTCTGCCTAAATTGTGGCAAACGGGATCGCGGAAGCGTGACTGCCGTTTGGACAACGCAGACATGAAGGAATTGAAGACAGTGTAAGGCTCCGACTTCAAATATGTTTGTCATAATTATGTTCATTACTAGTATTAAAATTGGATTTTAAATACTTAGTATGGTAAATAAAATATATGTATTGATGTTCAGAATTTGTTTTGAACAGGATACTGACTTCAATAGAGATTTATCTGCGAATCGGAAACGGGACGAAAGTCGCTGTTTTAACCGCAAAAACCTAATTTTAGGAACTACCCTCGGGTGTGTACCTAAATTTGGAAACTGTTGAATGTAACTAGTTTGACTAGATATATTATCTCTATATTAGTGTCTAATCTGTTGCGGATTGAACCTTTATATTTTAGAACACTGAAGTATTTTATTATATAAAGATGATATTGAGATAAACACATTAGATGTGAACAACATAATTTATATTTTGAGTATAAATAAAATCTCAAACATATTAAATGACAAACAAATAGCTCAAACTGATTTGATCAGAAGAAACCTTTTGTGGCATTGTTGTCTGGGACACAATTAAACAAGACTCTTATATCCACACTTTTGAAGGGTGAGTACTTGGACTGATTTGATTTCATTCAAATAAAGTCTACGAATCTAGTTTATAGGGAAAAATGCCTAAAACACTATTTACTTGGTAAAAGTGTAAGCCCTAGTTCATAGTGAAGCAAGTGGGCCCATGTCTAGCTTGGCTAGAGGTGGATATGATATTTCGTGACCTTTACGGATGTGGCATCTCGTTATGGTTATGTGTTTCTTTTGAAACACAAATCAGAAACTTTTATAGTTTTCGACACAAAATAGACAAACAGATCGGCTAAAGTATTAAACCGTCAGGGTAAGACCGTAATGGAAAATACTTAAGCAATAAGTTTCTAATATACTTGAAAGATTATAGTATTCTTTCAATGAGGACTCCTCCCGGAACACGTAAGTTTGACGGTGTGTCCGAACTGAGTAACCAAATTTTGTTAGACATGATAAGGTTAATCACGAGTCGCTCTGAGCTACCATTTCCTTCAACGGATACACATAAACAGTGCAGAATTTATTTTGAATAAGCTACCATCACTATTTGTACAGATCATGGTGTTGTTGTACAAATTAACTATGTGACAAAGAAGATTGCTCTCTTATCACTTGTGATTAGATCACCAAGATATATAAATGATAGGAGGTCCTTATGATTTGCTCCTGGATTGAGAATGATATGAGACAGTATCAGTCCATGAAGGATAAATCATTAAATATCCCTAGTCAGAGTATTATCGAGATTGGACATCGATAAATGCGTAAAAGACTAGTATTACACTTGAGCGCGTTGTGAGGGCACAACGACATAGTTCTCATATATTTGGGTATAAGATACTCATGCAAGTGTAATAGGAGATTGTGTTTTACCGATGGCACGGGAAACAGATTCGCTTTGGATAGACCCCCTCGGAATTCCATTGGTAGTATGACTATGTGTCTATGGAAATCCGATATCAGGGTAGGTGTATTTGGTCTTAACCTGAGACTTGCACCGCTAATACTTACGATAATCAATATACTTTGGTTTTGGTCGTCCATGGCTTTAACCGGTTTCTGTGTACGCCTCTTCTGGGTATATCGAGAATCGTAGTGTGTTGGGTGTGATGTCAAGACGGAAGTATCACTCCAGTCATATGGAGATGATGGTCATGTAGGATACGGTACTGGTTCTCTTAAATGCTGCAGCTATCGGGATATTATGACTAGGTCATGTATATCCAATTATAGAGACTAGTTACCAGACATCCGATATGTGCTTCGTACGGGGCAGACACAATTCCAGCCCCAGGCCTAGCACGTGAACATCCGATACTGGATCGACATACACAATACTATGTATACTACGCCTGATATAGATCCTTATATTCCTGTAAAGATATTTCTGGAGAATTGGGTAGGCATGGCGCTTTGCTAGAAGCCAACCTTGTCTTGTAAATCGGTATAAACGTAATACTAGGTACTTACGTGTTCGGATAGTCCGACGACCGAATTTACTGCCAACATATCCGGGGATCTCATGGGTCGCTTCCCGAAGATTTACCGATGACATATGACTCACACTTTTAATTAATTTGGGATTAATTAGATGAGAGAGAAAATTAATCTGGGATTAATTACGGAGATATTTTATCTGGGATAAAATATCATTTAAAGAGAGATAATGATTAATTTGGAATTAATCGATTAATTAATATATTCGATATATTAAACGAAATTGGATTTCGACGCGGAATTAAAATTAGATTTTAATTCGGGCGAACGAATTAATTTAGAATTAATTCGTTAGCGACGTGAATAGTGATTTCGCTAGGCATAATCATTTAATTACGTCGCAACGGAAAATTCGTTATTTTGGAATTAGCGAACCCGAGCCCGGGATTGTTTGCGAGCGCATTCGCATTTCGAATTCGAGTACGGCACGCAAGTCAAATCAAACGTCAAATCGCTAGTCGCATCTAGCGTCACATCATTTTTCAATCAAGTGATAGATGTCTTTCACTTTGAGTGATTGACGTAAGTCACTATTCATGATTGATGGGAATTGATGGAAGTGGTTGAAGCCTTTAATGGCTTGACTTTTTTGTATTTGATAAATCAATTTTATTTGATTTTTTGAAATTGAAAAGGGTGTATTAGATACACTAAATCAAATACCAAAAATATCACTTCAATTCTCTCTCTCTTCTCACATTTTTGGGAGCCAAATTTGCTCTCTCTCTCTCGGCCTTAGAGACCTTCTTCTCCCCTTCACTAATTCTGTTTTTGCCGTGAAAATGGAGAAGCAAATGAGTGATTTTGTTGCAAAATCAAAGTGCTAGCACAGTCTAAGAGACATACGAAGGTGATAAGGAAACCCACCCGCGAGCTTGGAATACCATTCGAAAGCTTGGAGCTTGGATTCTTGATGATTGAAGCCGAAAATGGGGACTCCAAATCAGCTCACTGCCGAGAGCATGGAGAGGGCAGAAACCAGATTTTTGTCTTCATTTGCTTCGCTCAACCGATCGATGTGAGTATTTCGCAACTCCCTCGTTGTATTCGCACTTGTTTCATGCTTGTTAAATGATCTTGGGATGCTTAGAAAATTCCAACAGTGGAGTCCACTAAGGAATCTACCGTAGGCATATGGTATTGGTCTTGTGGTGTTGCCAAGTTTAAATTACTAAAATCTGTACATATTCTTAACTTTCCATTTTTCTTCATGACAAAGACGATATTTGACAACCATTCTACATATCTGGTCGTTCTAATGAATTTCACCTTCAAGAGGCGCTCGACTTCTTTTTTAATGTCAGACATAACATTGGGTGCAAACCTCCGGGGGGTTGCTTATATGGCCTATGATTTGGCATAATTGGCAACCTATGTTCTACTAAAGTTTTATCTAAACCAGGCATTTCATCGTAGTCCCAAGCAAAATAATCTTTATATTTTTAAAATAATCTTTATATTTTTGTAAAAGATGGATTAGTTTTTCGCGTACCTGGGCCTCTAGCTCCTTGCTGATGTAAGTGATGCGTCTGTCGTCCTCACTTCCCAGGTTTACCTCGTCCAAAACGTCTTGCATCCTTGTAATGTTTGCCTTATGTCGCCCATTCAGGGCGTATTCTTCTTCCTCATTTGGTCGTTCGTTCCTGTCACTTCCTTCCATCAAACAATCCACTATGCATGCCTCTCTTATTCTATCTTCTATCTGATGTGTTAATAATTTCTCCCTCAAGGTCGAAATCGCGGCCCGAGCATCGGCTTCAACTTCATGTTCCGTTACATAAGCCATTAAGCTGGCCCTAGTGGCCGCAAGCACGGCTTGTTTTTTACTCTGTTGGCTCTTCTCAATTTGAATTGCTAGTTTCATGGCCATGCGTTGGCCCTCCGAAGGCCACTATAGTTGGCATTGTTTGCGCGAACAAGTCATTTAGCAGATCTGCGGTGTACGGCTCGTCATTTTTCACCAATATGGCTGAATCCCCTGCTTCATTCAGTACTCTTGCTGGCCCGTAATTTCCTTCATACATGAAATATTTAGCCGAATTTGTCTCTGCTACGAATGGCCTATTATCGGCGTGTACTACTTCTACTTCATCTTTCTGATTCCAAAAAACCAGACATTGATGAAGGGATGAAGGAATGCATCGGCTGCCGTGGATCCAATCTCGTCCCAAGAGCATGTTATACGTGGTTGGTCCGTCTATAACAAAAAATACTACTGTCTTAGTAGTGTTTCCCACTTGTAAGTCTAGTGGGACAACTCATTTGGCTGTCGTTGCCCCTCCATTGAAACTTGTAAGCACCACATTGTAGGCACTGCATTTTTTCATATAAGTCCCTATGATGAGTCTCATTTGGAGGCACTACCTTTTAAGTCATGGAAGTCAAGGGAAACAGACGTCGGAAGGGGAAATTCAGAATAAGTACGTCATCAGATTCATTTCGCAAGTTCACTGTCTTCGTTCATGATGCGTTCGTGGCCACGTTCGAACGATTACGGGCGTTCGTGTAGCGCTCGAATCAGTATTCGAACGACGTCGGTATTTCCGGTTTTGCTGCTAGCCTCACACCCCGGCCCAATTAGCCCACCAAAGCCCATAAAACACATCCCAATTAATAAAACACATATTTAACACATGGGGAATTAAATAAAATATTAACTAAATCATATACCAAATTAAATAAAACATTAAAATCAATCAACCAATTATATTCCCAATCAAGAATATTTCTATTCCTAATTAAAAATATTGTATTCCTAACTTAACAAATATTATGCCTAAACAACACAAATTAAATATATTGACTTCCTAATTTGAACTAATTTTGTCCCCCCTCAATCTTAGGATTTCCTTGTTTGACACCAAATCAAATCCCCCTTAAATGCCAAATCATTTTCCTTGTCAAGCAAGGAGTAGCCCTACCCCCTTTGCCAATAAAAACCAACCTCTCCCAACCCTTGCAGTCTCTCACTCACACGCATACAGCAAGAAAAAAAAGCCTCTTGATTCACGCATACAACAAGCAAATATTTCTCTTCTCCTCCTACACCCTTAGCCGAAAATCACAGCCCCATAAACCCCTCTATTTCGAAAACATTACAACCTGAAACATCACCGAAGCAACCCCTATACAGTAGCCCCATATCACCGAAATACCTAAAAAAAACAGCCCATAAATCACCTAAACCAGTGACCAACAAAAACTGCACTTTTAATCCCTAAAATAATAACTAAAAACTACACTTAAAGCCTTTAGAAACACCCAAAAACATTAGCCTAAAACACCAAAAACAGTAACCAAAATACAGCAGAAATACAGTAGCAAAACAGCAGTGAATCGGAGTCGAAACAGCAGCAAATCGGAGTCAAAATAGTAACTTGAGCAGTGGAACAGCGAGGAAAGGCGTGAACCTGTGAATCGGAGGAGTTGCGGAGCATTCCCCCCATTTTTCGACGACCGTGCACCGTACTTCCGAGAGTCGACATAAAAGGTTAGACCTGAGGGTACTTTTCCTATTATTTCCATATATCTTTTTAATTGTTTTATTCATCTTTGTCGCATGAGAGTCGTTTATTAGTGCATGATTGTGGCCCTTGAATGAATGAAAAATATGTCGCCTCTCGTGGTATATAGGATGGAAACCCGGACATAAATTTCATAGCCGATTCCGAATGGACGGTAGTACGATCTGTACTCGGGATACAACTCCACGTACCACTTGAGTACACGGCACATACTTTATTTTATCTTGATTTGTTTATTGTCGTCATTTATTTTCTGCATCTTATTTGTTTGAGTAATGATGAGGTCAAGCGCATGGGCTTAGTAAGTGCGATTAAAGGTCCTCTATTTCGAGGGGTTAAAATCCTTTACCACGATGCTTCGCCGCGCCGGACGATGTATATTCATTTGAATGTGAGATGTGTTCAATCGGGTATACGAAGTCCGATATCGTTGTTTCTATTTTTATATGCATTATGATGAGATAAAGCGCATGGGCTTAGTAAGTGCGATTAAAGGTCCTCTATTTTGAGAGGTTAAAATCCTTTACCACGATGCTTAGCCGCGCTGGATAATGTATATTCGATTGGATGTGAGCTATGTTCAATCGGATACACGGAGTCTGATATCATTGTCTTTACTTTTTATATATGTATTGTGTTGTTTGCGCATGGGCTTAGTAAGTGCGATTAAAGGTCCTCTATTTTGAGAGGTTAAAATCCTTCACCACGAGGCTTTGCCATGCCGGATGATGTATATTCGATTGAATGTGAGATATGTTCAATCGGGTATACGAAGTCCGATATTGTTATCTTTATTTTTATATGCACTATAATGTGATGAGCATGGGCTTAGTAAGTTCGATTAAAGGTCCTCCATTTCGAGGGGTTAAAGAACCTTTACCACGATACTTCTCTGCGCCTTTCGTTTCGTTATTCGCTTTTTTTTGTATGTCATCTTCTTGCATAATCATGTATCATGTTGCATTGCGCATGAGCTTAGTAAGTTGGATTAAAGGTCCTCCATTTCGAGGGGTTAAAGAACCTTTACCACGATACTTCACCGCGCCTTTCGTTTCGTTATTCACTTTTTTTCGTATGTCATCTTCTTGCATAATCAAGCATCATGTTGCATTGCACATGGGCTTAGTAAGTCGAATTAAAGGTCCTCTATTTCGAGGGGTTAAAATCCTTTACCACGATGCTTTGCCGCGCCTTTTAGCCCGTTATTATTTATTAGGTGTCATCTATTCATCCATTCATGTATGTGTCATGTTGTTTACTGCATTTTGGAGGTCACTGTTGTAACCCCGTTCGAACGCGTTTCAGAACTCTGTACGAACGCATGTTTTATGTCTGGTCCCGTTCGAACGCGTTATCAAACGCTATACGAACGTGAACCTTCTGTTTACCGTTCGAACGCGTTTACGAACGCTACTCGAACGCGCATGCATTTGTTTCATCAGGTCCGGTCCCGTTCGAACGCGTTCTCAAACGCTATACGAACGCGAACCTTCTGTTTACCGTTCGAACGCGTTTACGAACGCTACACGAACGCGAATACACTGAACTGAGTCATTTTCATCACATGTCATGCATAATTGTTTCTTAGGTGATTTCTCTTGTATCATATAATCAATCATACTATTTGAATTCCTGCCTTTGTTTATTTGATGTGTTCATGAGATGGTATTCAAGCATGATTAGGCCGTTAGTATGCTACTTGGTTTTTAAGCATGATTTAGCCCATTTAGTTGTTCATTTTCAAGCATGATTAGTCATTTATTTTGCGTTGGGAATTCGCATTATGTTTAGTTTTGTTCTTTATTTTCCGCATTATATAATTGAGGTATGTCATGAGATTATTGTATGATATTTTCGTTATAATGGTTTATTTTATACATGCGAACTTAGGAGTAAAATTATCCTTGGAAATATGTTGCTTAGGCTTGGTTAGATTATTGCACAAATCATTTTATTACAAGTGGCATAAGTAATGGACCATTCCAAACCCAACGGTTTGAGGTCTTCCCTTGCGAGGGGTGAGTGCGGCCTTAAATCATTTTCCTGATTCACACCGGGTGACGACTCCATTATTCTCCGGTTTAGTCCCCCGCGGGCTACTCCGTACTCCCAACCGGGCCCCGAGCCCGGGACAGCATGCGTCGCCCAACATCTGTGTTCCCACACACATCTGTAGGGATAAGATCATCTTCCGACTTTGCTAATCGTCCCAGCATCCTAACTGGGATGGCGTTGATGGCCGCTCCATTGTCTATTAACACCTTAGTGATGGGTATTCCATTTGTCTTTGCTTTCACATAAAGCGGTCGGAGATTCTTTGTCATTTGTCGTGGTGGTTTTGGAAACATCACCTTCCCTAACATTCCTACTTCTAACGTTTGTTCACTTGTATTTACTTGAGGTGGCTCCTCCTCCTCGTTCCATCCGGAAGCTAGAAACGTGATCGCCATATCACGGGAGGTATTACTGTTGAATCTCATCTATTTTTCTGCTCTGGTCACGACCCATTTTATTTTGGGCTTTTCGTATAGCACGAGGTATGAAGATCGCCCCAAGTCCTCTCCTAATGTTCCTACTGCGGGAATTCTGGCTTCGTATAACTCTCCGAGAAGTCGATTTTGTGTTATCCCCCTTCTTTGTGCTTTGGTTCTGATATCTATTTCTTCCTCTATATCGGTCAGTTCCTCGTCCGATGCCTCTCTTTCAGTTATCGCGAGTGTTGCGAATTCTGTCGCGTCGCCATCGTAGACATCTTCACTCCTCCCAGAGGTCTCATTATTATTGCCCCCCTTGAACTTTTCAGACAACAGGTAATGATTAGCCACAACCGGAGGCATGCTGCCAAACTGAATGACAATGGGGGGTTCTTCATCATCTGTGTCATCCCGTTTTTGTCGGTCGAATTTGGTACGCTCTTTATAGCTTGTATCGATCTCTTCTCTGCCACCACTATATTTAATGCTCGCATCCAGCTTTTTCCTCACATGGGTATTAATTGGAAGACTATGGTCAGTGGTAACTTTCACACTTCACCTTGCTGGCACATCATACGGTCATAATTTCCTTTGGTGTCATCTCAATTGTGTCCTTGTCATTTCATCTACATGAGGATAGTTCTTCCCTGGCCGATGGTATGAATATGGCCGACGGTACGAATGCCATACGTTGGGCCGATGAATTTTCGGCCTAAACGTCCTTATATTTTGGACGAAGTTTGAATGTTCTCCATAAAACCTTGGTGCGAAGGTTCTTGGCTGCCATGCTACTGGCTCCTTCTTCAATGGCCTCTCACAGGTATCTTCCAGTTCTTTCATCCACTCTATACTGTTTTGGCAACGTGCACACAAATTTTACGGAACCCTCATTTCTTGGGACGCTTCGATCCTTTCAAGAGCACTTGGACGATGACCGTCCTGATCCTCATCTAGAACCAGCTTGAATTTTGGAAAATTCATTTTGGTGAGGTCAGAGTTGATCATATTCAATTCCAACGGCTTTGGAAATGGGTTGTCATCCACTGCCATCTTTTTCTCGAACGTTATTCGTCCAGATTCTATGGCGTCCTACAAAACATTTCGAAAAATAAGGCAACTGTTAGTTGAGTGAGACCATGCATTATGCCACTTACAGTACTTTTTGTCACCGATTTGTTCGGGGCTTGGCAATTTGTGGCGGTCACTCAACCTAATTTGCTTATCTTGATATAATTGATCGAATATGACATCGACTTTCGAGATGTCAAAAGAGAAATTCCTATACTTTTTGTCATTCTCTACTTTGGCCTGGGGTTCCGTCCATGTCTTGCAGACGTATGGCTTTCCTTTTAACTAATTCGGCTAAACATAAGTCAGCCGATTCGATGTCCATTTCGCCTATTTCATAGTTAGTATTCATGTAAAAGGTTACATTGCTAGAATTCTTCATTTGTTCTTCCTCCCAATAACCGTTCATATCGCACCACACTAGTGGTGAGTTGGGGGAGGTCCCAGAATCCTCGATCTTGAAATTTCTTTTTTATATCGAAACTAAGACAGCTTTGAGCGATTCTCACAAACTCATTTTTTGGTAAAGGCACATAGCATCGGCCTCGAGCCGCTTTGAACCTTTGTAAGAACGTTTCGGCCCATTCTCCTGGCAGTTGCCTCAAATTTGCCAAATCGGCCAGGGCCACTTCAGATTCGGCCTTATAGAATTGTGCATGGAACAACTGTTCCATTTGGTGCCAATTTTCCACCGAATTGGGCTGCAGGCTGACATACCAGGAAAAAGCTACTCCCGACAACGAGCCGTGAAATAATCTCAACTTATGGAAATAATTCGTCTCCCCACACTGAAGGGTAAATCGCCCTATGTATTCTATTGTAGAAACTTTCCCAGACCCTGTAAACAGAGAAAATTATGGTATTTTGTAGTTCCTAGGCCACAGATACACTACATCAATCCAATCTGGATACGACTTTTGATATCTCGGCCGAATCACGCCTCAACCCTAAACCAAATTGATTTTGAAGAATCTCGGTCATCTGTTCTCTCAACATATCATTGCCATTGAATGGAATCGCTACAGGTGGTGGTTGTGGTCCTCTCACAAATGGGACATAGTTGTTACATTGCCCTTGTGAACCTTGGGGTAACACTACTTCATGTTGTACTATGTTTGGCCCTAAGTGTGGGCCATTGTCTCCAGGACTTATTCCCCCTTGGGGTATCGTAGGGGCAATAACCCCTTGTAGAGGACCATTGCTTGGACCAGCCTCCTGACTGCTTGGTGCATGAGGAGGTGTAGTCCATGGTGGGGCTGTCCCCCCGTTCACACATTTGGCCATCAACTCATTCAATGAGCTCAGGTGTTTGGCCATATTTTCGTAATGTGAATTACTAGCCGAAGTGAACTTATCTATGATGTGAGCATTTTGAAGCATAACATGTTCGACAACATCCTGGGTGAACTCACCGAACAAAGTGCGAATCGCGTTAGGGCTGAATTCTCGCATAATGTCATATCGGCTTGCTTCTGCTAGACTCTAGAAATGGCCTACTAAAGCTGGGACGTGGGGCTGGTTGGTTTGCTCCAGTCCCCCTTCATCTGTACTCGAGCCAGTCTGAGTGTTTCTTTTCGGAGGCATCTCCACTTCTTACACCAATTCTCCCACTGTGGTCGCCAAAAACTATTTACATAATTTTTCGTCAATGAGTGTTTAAGGTCCAAACCTCATGAGACAAAGTCCCAGTAAGGGGTGTTTGATTCAGTGAATAAGCCTCAAAAGGGCACAAGCACACAAATTACAAAGCTAAGAAATTAAAATAAAAATGCTCATTAAGAGTCTTCATTTTTTGTTTTTCTTTTTCTTCTTCCCACGCTTGAACCTTTTATTGTGAACCTTTGTAACTGCTCGAACGGTTTTGCCTCCCTCGGTCCACGAACTTCCATGTTTCATGCTTGTAACTGCTGGATCATGCATCTAACTGCCAAGTTGTGCGTGATAACTGCCAGACCGTGGCGAGTTATCGACAACTGCCAAGTTGTGCATGATAACTGCCAGACCATGGGTAGTTACTGTTAGGGATATGCCGTATACCCAACTTGTGGATGGGCTATATGTACATGTATTTGTAATATTTTCATTAATTAATAAAATGACAATCTTTATTATACGTGTCTTACATAAATTATATGAATCATCAAACACTGTAATAAAGCCCTTGAGTAATAAGATGATGGCTTCCACACCTTATGAGAATCATTACTCTGAAACGTTCTAGTAATAGTTTTGTGAATAATCGGGCGTTCACAAAGCGGAGAGACTAGCAGATGATATGATCTGCCCTTAAGTGGGGGTAGCCGATCTCATAGGCTACTAGCGGAGATCCGTCCGCTTGGTGTATCACATGGATGCATGAGTTGCTCGTGTCCATCGAACTGACCGCCGAAAGTTTTCACATGGAGTGTTTATCTCATGTGTCTGTGAGAACTTTCATGTGTCGATTGTTTGACTAGTCCTTAGACTTGAGGTCATTACAATCTTATGTGTGGATTAAATGACTTTGACATTCTCCTTCCCCCGTTCAAAAGATCCAGTCATAAGGGTATGATTGGGTCATTTGTTGAAACACATTAGTTTGTAAAGATACAGCAGAGAATCGCCACTCTCTCGGATAATATTTTCTTGTAAGAGTAGTATTCCAGTTCGCGCGGGTTGATATGTGTGATCAGTGCTTGAGACTGTGGCCGTAGTGGAAGAATCATGTGAGATTCTTGGGTTAGCACGATTCATGACACTATCAACATCATACATTTGACTATATGGTAGACATTTTCCATACCTTAGGTCAAACTGTGGGGATACAGTGAGGCGATGGACTGTATCATATGTAAATCGCATACAGAATGAGTATATATCTTTCCTTCTCATTTGGGGGCTTTGGCATGTTGTTAAATGTCAACCTTGGTCATTTAAATCGAACGACCATCTGATCGGAGGATAATTTATATTCGATTAAATTATCACGATTCATTTCATGTACAAATTTAACAGCATATATGATTGCTGTAGGAATTGTTCATAAATGGTTCAATGTGTTTAATTATTGAACAAATCATTTATGAGGTTTCAAAGTGGCTTAGGGATTGGTGAATGACAATAGGGGCACTTTGGGAATTGGAAAAATGAATAATAATAAAAAAACTGTGTTTTTTATTTTTTATTTTTTTTTGAATTCCAATCGGCCCAAACTCTTATTAGGGTTTTATAATCTCATTAAACCACTATATTAAGATTCAATGGCTAAGATTTAATTAACATTTATCTCCATCATATTCTTAATTAATTTTGTTGTCTTTGGAGCATGACCGGCGTAAACACACACGTATAACGCAAGCGCACGTATCGTTCAAGTAGTATAAAAATATTGATCCCACGAGGACTTAATTCCTACTGTTGTTATTAATTATTGATACTATTTATTTACAAGTATCTAACTATAGGGAGAAGGGAATTGATTTCTTTTGGTTGGTTGAATGTGGTTTTGCAAAATAAATAAAAACAGACTCAAAAGAAAATACTAAGGAAAATAATAGAAAAGACTCAAGGTCTAGGGTGGTGACTCCACACAATATTATTATAAAGATGAATTGATTCTGTTATTTATGTGTAATAAATCAATTTGCTAACCTGGAACACGAAAATATGCAAAAGCCTCTGTCAATGGTCAGACGCAAATACCCATTAAACCCAATTGAACCATATGTCTATGTCAACCAAATTATCTGGATTCATTAAGATTAAGTTCCAATTATGGCTACCCCCGCCCGACAGGTATATGTCTATCCTGTAAGGAAATCTATTAAAGGGTTATCTATCCTCAAGGGAGATCGTGGGCTATTGAATCTAAGGTGAAACCTAAAATCCCTATGTCTAGTTCATTTTAAGTTTACCATATCAATCTTATTGGTGATCAGACAACAAAAAACATTAAGCTTAAGACTCAATAAACAAACTAAAGAATTACCCATAAAAAGAAAATCAATTATTAAGTGTGGATATTGTGTTTCATCATCATCATCTTCCCTAGAATAAAAATAAAATGATGGGGTTAGAGGATCCACATTTAATATTTCTTATCTAGGAATCTCACTTATTATAAAATATAAATTATTTTATGTTCTGCTTTCTCAGGAATTAATAATGTAAAACATTTAAAACCAGCCATATAGGCGGTAATCCATTTAGTCCAATTACACAGCCATATAGGCGGTAATTATCTGTCACATAAAGACCAGCCATATAGGCGGTAAGTTAATTATATTTTGACCGACCATATAGGCGGTAATAAGTCTGACATTAATTAATCCGGTTAAATTATATTTATAAATTATTGTTAAGTGAGATTTACCTAGATAATTATATTAAAGGTTTCACACATTTACCCCAGCGGAAATTTAACTACAAAACATAAAGTAAATAAATAAAAAGCTGTAATAAAAACTAAAAATAAAAATACATAATTTTATATTATTACAAAACTAGATGCTTCCTATGAAATCAGGGAAAAAATCCCAAGGAAAGCACACCAAATGAAATGGTGAAGGCCTCAATTTATAGGCAAATTCGGCATCCGACGTCGCGACGCCAACTTCCTTCTTGCGTCGCGACGCTGGCTCTGTTGACTTGGTCCACGCGTGTTCTGTCGGCAGAATCTGGTGATGACACGTGTCAAGCGGTAAAGGTGGTGCAATGAGAAGACGACACGTGGCAGAAGATGATTCACCGATGATTCGGTCCATTCAAAAGGTGACATGTGTCACGCGGAGTGTCGGCACCATAGAATCACGACACGTGTCCAGGTGCATTTTAGCATGATCGATTCTGATGATGACACGTGTCACGGCGCACGTTAGCATGATCGGCGTACATTAGCATCCGGCACATTTTAGCAAGTTTCTTCTGACTGGTTCACGTCTCCGACGCAAGTTAGCAGGCGGCGCACGTTAGACGTCGCGACGCAGAAGGCTTGCGCGTCGCGACGCGGCCAAATTACAAAAATGCCATTTTCGTCTTTTATACTGTTTTGGCCCCAAATTACTTCCAATGCTTTCCAAACTTTATTTATCTGTAAAATAACAATAAAACACATCAAAACTTTCACAAAACCCGAGAAACTATACAAAATATTAGGTTAAATGAGTGGGAAATAGTGATATAATTACCACTCATCAGAGCACCTATATAAACCCAAAGAATTCTTTACAAATTTTTACACCAAAACCTTTCATATCTTGGGTTTATATAGTGAGCAACTCTAAATTTTAAGAGTAAGCCACTGATTTTGAGGATCCTTAAGTCTAATTGACTAGAGGAATCTCAAGTTAAAAGTTTTGAGGTATTTGCCTAGGCTAGCACCAAGGGCAAAATACCCGTGCACTCAAGGCGTAGTCTTGCCGTTGAGTTTTGACATTGGTGTGTGCACCTTTGGAGGCCACACACTTGGGTGGCTCTTTGGAACGTGGAAGAGCTTGTTGAGTTAGAGAAAAACTTGTAGATTTGAAGGAGGACTGGAGGAGTCTTCGGTTCAAATAAGTCTTTTTCTTTCTATATTTTAATTAGAGTTCTTATGATAGTTAGCATGTTTAGGTTTATGTTCTTTGCATGTTTTATGAGTTTTTTTGCTTAGAATATATAGTAACATGCCTAGGCTTGTAGAATAATAAAAACAAATGGGTCTTGGGGAAAGGGATAGCGGCATCATAATTTTTAATTTTCCGCTGCACACTCGCGGGTGCTTCCCAACAGTGGTATCAGAGCGCCGTTTTTGTTTTGATTAGTTCTCTCTCATTTGAACTCGAAATTGGGTGTGTAAAAGCTCGTTGGAAAGCTAACACCCTGAAATTACTTTTAGGCACAAGTTTTGCATGATTTGGTTAAGATTTGAATTGTGAAATTGCATTTAAAGTTCACACATCTGTAAAAAAATGTGAATAGTAAATTTAATTGATTAAAATAAAATACAATATCATAATTAAATATTAATCAAAGTTATTAAATGCCTAAAATAATTCCAACATATTAAAACTCATATGCTTGATGATTCTATGTATGATTAGAATTGGCATGATTATTTTAGGGTGCAAGCATCTAGAGACTTTCTAAGGAAATATAGAGTGTATTGCATATCCCTTAGCTAAGTAATTATTCCGTGATGAACTTATAGATTTATTACCCTTAAGGTTAATAAATATAAATCACTTGTTTATAATAAAAGACATTATAAAAGATACAAGTGGGGTGAGACCAAGGCGTTAATAAAACTTTCCAAACTAAAGTTAATTTAACCAAAGGTTTATTAGTAGAGTTAGATAATGATTTAGTGTCTTCATTCACTCACTACCTTTTTGTAGCCAAAAGGAAAAGCTGTGAAGACATCTAGATAATCATTTACTCAAAGCTTACCTTAAAGCATATTTAAAGTGTTGGACTAATTTGGAGGATCTATTGTTTATTCTTGCCACCAAGGTAATAAGAGCCTAAGAGGTAAGGGTATTTAAGAGAGTTCGCTCCACCCTCCCTCTGGGGAATTTTCAATGGAGGAATCCATTTGACCGTTATTCACTTAAACTTGCTAAAATCCTCAATAATAATTTAAGTCTAAAATTTGCCTCCCATTGTAAAGTATAGACCCAAAGGGCTTAAACCGTATTGGCCGGACTAGGCTTTACCAGACTGACCAATACCAATTTGTCCATAAATCGTACTATTGACAATGATTTGACTTTTCTGAGTCATAAGACGCAACGACCCTTAGGCGTGGTCTTATAACTTAGTGGCAAAGATTGGGTGTCCACAAGAACTAGCAAAATTATGGCATGTTTGATTGCTCAACCAATGATCAAGGAATTGTGATTTATATCATAAATTGGTTGGGAACCTACCTAATTATCGTATTTTATAACGACCGACCCTAGTCGGAGTTGTGAAATGATGATAATGGGATCCTTGCCCACAAGAAATCCATCATATTGGGGTTGATGCGATTTGCTTAAAAATTTAAAATAATTGAGTGGGAGCAACTTCATAATATTAAAAGCTCATGTTATTATGAAATATTAATGAAAACATATTCCTAATTTTAACATTCTCTCTTATAAGTGGGTTAAAATATTTCACAAACATTCAAATAGAAAACAGAATATCACTTCGTTCCATCCTTGATGAGCATAAGCTCAAATGGGACAACTACAATGACTGGTTTAGAAACCTTAAAATTGTCTTACGACAAGAAAAGATTTTCTATGTTCTTGAAAGACCATTTCCCCTGAACCCGCAGAAGATGCTGACCAAAATACATTTGATGCTTGGAAGAAACACGTCGATGATGATGAGCAAGCAGTTTACATAATGCTTGGCTCTATGTCGGACAAACTTCAGAAAGCTCACGAATATGGATGCTCAAACCATCATCTTTCACTTGAAGGAGTTGTATGCAACTTCCTTTCATACCGTGTGATTCCAAGTGTCATGTGCCTTATTCCAAACACGGTATAAGAAGGATCTGTTAGTGGACATGTGCTTAAGATGATTGGCCACATTGAAATATTGGCCAACCTCCTGTTCATCATGGATCATGAGATATGTCACGATCTAATTCTTCAGTCCTTACCAAAAGAATTCTCTAACTTTATTATGCAGTTTCATCTGTATAATAAAAAATCTACTTTAGCATAATTGCACAATCTGATAAAGCAAGCAGAGAAGGACTTGATATCGGAGCTTAAAAGCTCCGTCATGCTTACGGGTATGGACCTGAAGCCACGAGGCCTAAAGAAAAATAAGGGCAAGACCAAGGCTCCAGATCACCTAAAGCCCAATGGTAAGGTGGAGAAGAAAAAGGGAAAGAGGAAATGTTTCTTTTGTGGAAAGAATGGTCATTGGAAGAAAGACTGCAGATCCTTGAAAGCCAAGGAAGCTAGTGAAGCCTAGGAGGCCAAGAAGCCCAATGCTTCAGGTATGTTGTATATGATTGAACTATATTCTCAAAACTCTGACCTCTCTTCTACTTGGGTGTTTGACACCGGTTGTGTGACTCACTTGTGTAACAATGTGCAGGGCCTGAGAAACATAGGAGACTCCATCATGAAGAGGTTGACTTACGCATGAGTAATGGAGCAAAACTGGCTGCATTGTGCGTGGGGACTTATTCATTAGTTTTGCCGAATGGTTTAGTTTTAGACTTAGAATATTGTGTTTATGTACCTTCTCTAGTAAAGAACATCATTTCAATTTCTTCTTTATATAATAAAGGCTTTTCATGCCTAATAAGTAGTAATGAATGTTCTATTTATTTCAATGAAATAAAATATGGAGATGGTATTTTGAATAATGGTATCTATGTCTTACAGACTAACAAAGAATGTTCAACCTCTATATATACAACGTTAACTCGAATAATCTCAATGAATCACTTCTATGGCACAGTCGTTTAGGTCATATCAATGAAACAAGATTAACTAAGCTACATAAGGATGGGTATTTCAGACCCTTCAAATATGAACCTTATGGAACTTGTGAGTCTTGTTTACTTGGTAAAATGACCAAATTACCCTTCAAAGGTAAAAAACAGTGTGCATCGGAGACATTAGAACTCATACACTCTGATGTATGCCGACCAATGTCAGTCACCGCTAGAGGTGGATTCTTCTACTTCATTACCTTTATCGATGATCACTAGCGATATGGGTATGTGTACCTTATGCGGTACAAATCTGAAGCCTTTGAGAAATTCAAAGACTTCAAAGCTGAAGTAGAAAACCAGCTTAATAAAAGTATTAAGTCACTAAGGTCTGACCGAGGTGGTGAATACTTAAGCGACGCATTTCAAGATTACTTGAGAGAAAATGGCATTGTTTCCAAGTGGACTCCTCCGGGAACTCCACACAACATATGGGGTCTCCGAAAGGAGAAATCGGACATTATTAGATATGGTCTGATCAATGATGCCAGACATAGATCTACCTCTTTCATTTTGGGGTCTTGCTTTAGAAACTGCAACACTACTACTAAACCAAGTTCCTTCCAAGACTGTTATTCAAACACCATATGAGTTATGGTCTGGGAAACGTCTTAGTCTTAGTTATCTAAGAGTTTGGGGATGTGACACATATGTTAAGCTCACACAAACTAATAAATTGGATGATAGGGCAGTTAAATATGAGTTTGTAGGATATGTCTTGAACTCAAGAGCATACGTGTTCTATGTCCCAAATGAACAAAGAACATTGTCTCACGAAATGCTAAATTTCTAGAGAATGAATTCCTTCTCAATAAATATAGTGGGAGTAGACTTGACCTCGATAAGGTACGAGAAGAACAAACTAACATAGAACTAAACCCCAGACCCCTCAAAAGGGCAGCGACGGAACAACCACAAGGTTATGAACTTAGAAGGTCTGGTAGGGAAAGATATGAGCCTGAAAGATATGGTTTCCATATTGATAAGGAATATGATCAGGTCCTTGATAATGACGATCCCACCAGTTATGATGAAGCAATGCGTGACATTGATTCAGTCAAGTGGCTTGAGGCCATGAAATCCGAAATAGACTTTATGTATCAGAATCAAGTCTGGGACTTGGTGGATGCACGTGAAAGGATAAAACCCATAGGCTGCAAGTGGATTTACAAGCGTAAAACTGATGCAGAAGGCAACATCCAAACCTATAAGTCTAGGTTAGTGGCGAAAGGTTATAGACAAATCCAAGGAATTGATTATGACGAAACCTTCTCGCCTGTTGCATTGATAAAGTCCATTCGAATTTTACTGGCACTAGCTGCACACTTTGATTATGAGATTTGGCAGATGGATGTCAAAACAGCTTTCCTTAATGGGAACCTCGTAGAGGAAGTCTATATGACACAACCTGAGGGGTTTTCATCTAAGGATGATCATAATAAAGTATGCAAGCTTAAATGATCCATTTATGGACTCAAGAAAGCCTCCAGAAGTTGGAATATACGATTTGATGAGACAATCAAAGAATTTGACTTCATCAAAAATGTAGACGAGCCTTGTGTTTACAGGAAAAATAGTGGAGTGTTGTTATATTTCTTGTATTATATGTCGATGACATATTAATCATCGGGAATGATATTCCCATGATGCAAGCCACCAAGCAATGGTTATCTCAGAATTTCTCCATGAAAGATTTGGAGAAGCAGCCTACATCCTCGGCATTAAGATCTACCGTAATAGATCTAAGAGGTTGTTAGGACTTTCTCAATCTACGTACATAGATAAATTTTTGAAAAGATTAAAATTGAATATTCCAAAAGAGGTAATTTACCTATTTGTCATGGAATCATATTATCTAATGAAAAAATGTCCACATACTCCTTCAGATAGAGAGCGTATGAGTAGGATCCCTTATGCTTCAGCAATAGGATCGATCATGTACGCCATGCTATGTACAAGACCTGATTGTAGGCACTGCATTTTTGCATATAAGTCCCTATGATGAGTCTCATTTGGAGGCACTACCTTTTAAGTCACGGAAGTCACGGGAAACGGACGTCGGAAGGGGAAATTCAGAATAGACATATCATCAGATTCATTTCACAAGTTCACTATTTTCGTTCGTGCTGCGTTCGTTACCACGTTCGAACGTCAAACAGATTGCGTGCGTTCGTGTAGCGTTCGAAGAGGCGTTCGAACGGTGTCGGTATTTCTGGTTTTGCTGCTACCCTCACACCCAAGCCCAATTAGCCCACCAAAGCCCATTAAAATATTAATTAGATCATATACCAAATTAAATGAAATATTAATTAAATCATATACCAAACTAAATAAAACATTAAATACAATCATGCCTAATTAAAACCAATCAACCAATTATATTCCCAATCAAATATATCTTATTCCTAACTTAACAAATATTATGCCTAAACAACACAAATTAAATATATTAACTTCCTAATTAGCCAAATTTTGTCCCCCCCTCAAATCTTAGGATTTCCTTGTTTGACACCAAATCAAATCCCCTTTAAATGCCAAATCTATTTCCTTGTCAAACAAGATTTAACCCTAGCCCTTTGCATATAAAAAGAACCCAATTCCAACCCTTGAGACCCCTAGCTTATTCATACAAAAAAAAAACCTATCTTACTCTCACACATACACGTATTTGACAAGCAAGAAAGCTCTCTCACATACACAAATAAAACAAGCAAAAAGAACTTATTTTCTTCTCCCTCCTAGGACCGAAAATCACAGCCACCAAACACCTCATATCACCGAAAATACACCTCTAAAAATAGTGAGCAGAAACCGCATAAACAACAGCCACATACACGCATAAAGCAGCAGCCATACACGCATAACATCACCACCGAAAATACACCCCCAAACAGCAGCCCGAACACCTAAAAAACAGTCCCTTATTTACCGAAAACCAGTAAGCCAACATTGTGACCAGAATACAGTAGCAATAGCAGCGAATCAGAGTCAAAATAGTAGCTCGAGTAGTGGAACATCGAGGAAAGGCGTGAACCTGTGAACCGGAGGAGTAGCGGAGCATCCCCCTTTTCCGACGACCGTGCACCGTACTTCCGAGAGTCGACATAAAAGGTTAGACCTGAGGGCACCTTTCTCATTAGTTTATATTCGTCTTTTAATTGTTTATTGAATTCTATTTGCATGAGAGTCATTTGTGAATGCATGTTGTGGCTGTGAATAAAAATGGAAAATGTGTCGCCTCTTGTGGTATATAGGATGGAAACCCGGACATAAATTTCATAGCCGATTCCGAATGGACTGTAGTATGATCTGTACTCGGGATACAACTCCACGTACCACTTGAGTAAACGGCGCATATTTCATTTTCTGTTGTTTTGATGTGTTTATTATTCGTTATTTAATTTCTGCATGTTATTCGTTCGCATAATGATGTGATCGAGCGCATGGGCTTAGCAAGTCGGATTAAAGGTCCCCTATTTTGAGGGGTTAAAACCCTTTACCACGATGCTTTGCCGCACCGGTTGATGTATATTCGGTTGAATGTAAGATGTGTTCAATCGGGTATACGAAGTTAGATATTGTTTCTTTTATTTCTTATATGCATTGGTGATAAAGCGCATGTGCTTAGTAAGTGCGATTAAAGGTCCTCTATTTTGAGAGGTTAAAATCATTTACCATGATGCTTTGCCGCACCAGATAATGTATATTCGATTGGATGTGAGATATGTTCAATCGGATACACGAAGTCCGATATCGTTGTATTCACTTCTTTATATATGTATTGTGTTGTTTGCGCATGGGCTTAGTAAGTGCAATTAAAGGTCCTCTATTTTGAGGTTAAAATCCTTTACCATGATGCTTTGCCGCGCCGGATAGTGTATGTTCGATTGGATGCGAGATGAGTTCAATCAGATACGTGAGGTCCTACATTGTGGATTTGTTTGTTTATGTATATGTTGTATGCATCAGGTCTGGTTCCGTTCGAACGCGTTCTCGAACACCACACGAAGGCGAACCTTATGTTTACCGTTCGAACGCGTTCTCGAACGCTACGCGAACGCGCACACATTTTCTTGGTTTCATCATGCATCAGGTCTGGTTCCGTTCGAACGCGTTCTTGAACGCTATACGAATGCGAACCTTCTGTTTACCGTTCGAACACGTTCTCGAACGCTACGTGAACGCGCACACATTTTCTTAGTTTCATTATGCATCAGGTCTGGTTCCGTTCGAACGCGTTCTCGAACGCCACACGAACGCGAACCTTCTGTTTACCGTTCGAACGCGTTCTCGAACGCTACACGAACGTGCACGCATTTTTTTGGTTTCATCATGCATCAGGTCTGGTTACATTCGAACGCGTTCTCGAACGCTATACGAACGCGAACCTTCTGTTTACCATTCAAACGCGTTCTCGAACGCTGCACGAACGCGCACCCACTACACTGAGTCATTTTCATCACATCATGACATGTCTATTTTAGCATATAGTTGTCTCTTTTTTTACCTTATGCATTTGTAGTACCGCTTTAGGTATCTATTTCCGTCATGCGCTTAATTGTCTTTCCTTAATGTGCATGCTTGTATGAATGTTATTTGTTTGCGCTTCTGTGTCTACCAATGTGAAATTTTATGCTTTTCGTATGTCAATTTATCTTTATGCATAAATTTGGACATAGATTATATGCAAATAGGTTGTATGTAAATATGAAAATGTGTTATATGTAAACTTAGATATGAGCTTTGTACCTATGCATGCGAACTTATGAGTAAATTATCCTTGGAAATATGTTTCTTAGGCTTGGTAAGATTATTGCACAAATCATGTTATTACTAGTGGCATAAGTAAGAGACCATTCCGAACCCAAACGGTTTGAGGTCTTCCCTTGCGAGGGGTGAGTGCGGCCTTAAATCTTTATCCCGGTTCACACCGGGTGGCGACTCCATTATTCTCCGATTTAGTCCCCCGTGGGCTACTCCGTACTCCCAACCGGGCCGCGAGCCCGGAACAGCATGCGTCGCCCAATTTCTGTGTCCCACACTGATGTCTCTTATGCTCTTAGCATAACGAGTAGGTATCAGGCAAATCTTGGTGAGCAACACTGGGCAGCTGTCAAAACAATCCTCAAGTATCTGAGAAGAACTAAGGATGTGTTCTTGACATACAGAGATTGTTCTGAGATGAAAGTCATTGGTTACTGTGATGCGAGCTTTCAGACCGATAGAGATGACAGCAGATCGCAAACAAGATATCTGTTTACTATGAATGACAGAGCTGTCAGTTGGAAAATCTCAAAGCAGTCAACTACAACAGACTTCACCACTGAAGCCGAGTATATTGCACATCTGAGGCAGCTAAAGAAGCAGTATGGATAAAGAAGTTCATCACGGAGCTGGAAGTATTTCCCGCGATAAAGAATGGCGTCACGATGTACTGTGACAACACGGGCGCCATTGCTCAATCAAAGGAACCAATGTCCCACCAGAAATCCAAGCATGCACTCAAGCGATTTCATCTCATCAGGGAGATTGTTGAGAGAAAAAAAGTTATTATAGAGAAAATACCCACAGAAGATAATCTTGTAGATTCTCTGACTAAATGACTGACTCAACAAAAGCATGATAGGCACACCCAAGAGTATGGTGTCCAAATTCATACTAGTTGGCTATAGTGCAAGTGGGAGATTGTTAGGGATATGCCCTATACCCAACTTGTGGATGAGCTATTTTTACATGTATTTGCAATATTTTCATTAATTAATAAAATGACAATCTTTATTATACGTGTCTTACATAAATTATATGAATCATCAAACATTGTAATAAAGCCCTTGGAGTAATAAGATGATGGCTTCCACGCCTTATAAGAATCATTACTCTCAAACGTTCCTAGTCATAGTTTTGTGAATAATCTGGGCGTTCACAAAGCGGAGAGACTAGCATGATGATATGATCCGCCCTTAAGTGGGGTAGCTGATCTCATAGACTACTAGCGGAGATCCGTCCGCTTGGTGTATCGCATGGATGCATGAGTTGCTCGTGTCCATCGAACTGACCGCCGAAAGTTTTCACATGGAGTGTTTATCTCACGTGTCTGTGAGAACTTTCATGTGTCGATTATTTGACTAGTCCTTAGACTTGAGGTCTTTACAATCTTATGTGTGGATTAAATGACTTTGACATTCTCCTTCCCCCGTTCAAAAGATCCGGTCATAAGGGTATGATTGGGTCATTTGTTGAAACACATGAATTTGTAAATATACAATAAAGAATCACCACTCTCTCAGATAATATTTTCTTATAAGAGTAATATTTCAGTTCGCGGGTTGATATGAGTGATCAATGTCATGTGAGATTCTTGGGTTAGCACGATTCATGACACTATAAACATCATACCTTTGACTATATGGGTAGACACTTTCCATACCCTAGGTCAAACGGTGGGGATACAGTGAGACGAGAGACCGTATCATATGTAAATCGCATACAGAATGAGTATATGTCTTTCCTTCTCATTTGAGGGCCTTGGCATGTTGCTAGATGTCAACCTTGGTCATTGAAATCGAACGACCATCTGATCGGAGAATAATTTATGTTCGATTAAATTATCATGATTCATTTCATGTCCAACTTGAGGGGAACCCAAAAGGTCACACACAACAAAGTCGAAATCAATGATTAACAGTGCACAACACAAATTTAACAGCATATATGATTGCTGTAGGAATTGTTCATAAATGGTTCAATGTGTTTAATTATTGAACATATCATTTATGAGGTTCCAAATTGGCCTAGGGATTGGTGAATGACGATAGGGGTACTTTGGGAATTGGAAAATTGAATAAAAAAAATCTGTGTTTTTTATTTTATTTTATTTGTTTTGAATTCCAATTCGGCCCAAACTCTTATTAGGGTTTTATAATATCATTAAACCACTATATTAAGATCCAATGGATAAGATTTAATTAGCATTTATCCCACATCGGATTCTTAATTAATTTTGTTGTCTTTGGAGCATCTATATAAACCCAAAGAATTCTTTACAAATTTTTACACCAAAACCTTTCATATCTTGGGTTTATATAAGTAACAACTCTAAAGTTTAAGAGTAAGCACTGATTTTGAGGATCCTTAAGTCTAATTGACTAGAGGAATCTCAAGTTAAAAGTTTTGAGGTATTTGCCTAGGCACCAAGGGCAAAATACCCGTGCACTCAAGGCGTAGTCTTGCCGTTGAGTTTTGGCTTTGGTGTGTGCACCTTTGGAGGCCACACACTTGGGTGGCTCTTTGGAACGTGGAAGAGCTTGCTGAGTTCGAGAAAAGCTTGTAGATTGGAGGGAGGACTGGATGAGTCTTCGGTTCAAGTAAGTCTTTTTCTTTCATTATTTTAATTAGAGTTCTTATGATAGTTAGCATGTTTAGGTTTATGTTCTTTGCATGTTTTATGAGTTTTTATGCTTAGAATATATAGTAACATGCATAGGCTTGTAGAATAATAAAAACAAATGGGTCTTGGGCAAAGGGATAGCGGCATCATAATTTTTAATTTTCCGATGCGCACTCGTGGTCGCTTCCCAACAGTTAGTGCCTAAACGCTAGGTCGTGGGATCAACTGCAACACATGGTAATCGTTCTGACTGTTTTTCCCCTCCTCGTCCTGATTGTAAATCGCCCTTTAATACCCGTTCATCCTAGGACGATTTTCTTTACTAACAGGTGTATATTAAAGAGTAAAACACACACACATTAATTTACTCTTTACAAATTAATAATATTTCATAAAATAATGATAACTGTAGACGCCGATTTTCACCCGAGGTCCACAATTGAGAATTAGAAAGAAGTGCACTAGCGATCCTGCAAAACAAAGGTAGAGTGAGCGAGAGTACTGCCTACCGGTGTGGTGGGTGCCGGGGGCACTCCGACGCTCAAGTCATTGACAGAAATGTGATGCTAACACTGTAGAAGAGGAGCAAGGTCAGGTATTACCTTGATCCCTGTGAACTGCCATCTAGGCGGTAGGTGGGAGGTACTGTGAGCTATAGAGAAAGTATCCTTAAGCTGTGAGTATGAGAGCTAGCAGTTGAATGTCCCTTCTCTTCTGGACTTTGGTTCCTCTTATAGGCGATTCTAAGTGGGACTCATGAATGCCTTAATTTTCATACGTTTTGGGTGCTTGTAACAGTCGAGTCATGAAGAGGCAGTTATAGGCAGTCATGAGGCAGTTATGGGCAGGTAGTTATGAGTCTAGAGGTTTCATAGGTTGGCATTTATAGGGGTTCATGTATTGGTCTTTGGGCATGGTGTTTCTCCGAGCCTGGGCCTGCACAATGTTTCTGGGTTCGGTTAGGGGATTTCAGGGGTGCATTCAGTAGTGGGCCTGAGGCGAAAGGTCAAAAATATCCTTGGACCAAATTTGGCCCTTACAATAACAATGCCATGAATAAACTTATAATGTAAATATAATAATAATAAAATTTAAATAAATACTTTATATACATATCTTATGGCCATTTAATAACTTACCAATAGTAGAGAAAATGTTGTAATACATTGACATGCTTTTTTCATCATAAATTATAGAGGTAATAACATTTAGCCCCATAATATTTTCATTCTTCTCAATAAAGATTAATTTGTTATTTTACACCATACACCTCTAACTCCAATTGACATGATAAATTACTCTTTAAAAGATGTCAATGTAACAATAACTTAATTATATAGGATTTATTATTAAGCCAGGTTAAATCATAAATTTATTGTATATGTTTGTGTGAATATTGGTGTATATTAAAGAGTAAAAAACACACATTAATTTTACTCTTCACAAATACATATATTTCATAAAAGAATGATAACAATTTGATGAATAAACTTATAATATAAATATAATACAAAATTTAAATAAATACTTTATATACATATCTTATGGCCATTTAATAACTTTCCAATAGTAGTGAAAATGTTATAATATATTGACATGCTTCTCAATAAAGATTAATTTGTGCTTTTATACCATAACCATACCCCTCTAACTCCAATTGACATGATAAACTACTCTTTAAAAGATGTCTAACAATAACTTAATTATATAGGGTATTTATTTAAAAATAAAAAAATATATATGAAAGATATTTCAATTATTTTGTTAGAAAATGAATAGGGATATACTTGAAAAAATGTGAAAACTCTGATTTTATATAAAAAATAATAATAAACATGAAGGGTATTAAAGATATTTTCATGGAGATTAGATAGACCTCCATGTAGATCTGATGACCTTGTATAGGGATGATAATAGTAGGATATCTGACCATTTTGGACATCCAAAACTGAAACCAAATCTAATATCTGATACCTATCCATAACCGGGAAAAATTTCATAATTGATATCTATATCTGAAACCGACCGATAATTTTTAAAAAAATGAAAAAAAGAAGATAAAACTCAAAAGATTAAATTAATTAATTGCTTATTTAAAAAATTAATTTTGATTTTATAATTAATATTATTATATTATTTATTTAATTTTGGTCGAATATTGAACATCCAATATCCAAAATACTAAAACCATAACCGATCAATATCCATTTCGGATACTTAATTTTATATCTTAAACCTATCCATTATCCATTAAACTTCAGATATTGGATTTTTTTGGTCAGTTATGGTCGGATATCTAATATATCAGACCAAATTGCCATCAAACGAAGACTCAGTAAAAACCGATTCACACGTTATCATGTTGACACCCAACACTCTCAATATCTTCAGGGGCGTGATTTGGTGGTGTAGAGCTCAAGATCCGACCTTCAAGCCCTGAGTACGAATCCAAGGAGAGCGTTTCTTGTAAGAGTTTGAGGCAAACGGGGATTTTACCAAAGGCAAATTTCAGAAGCTTTCAACTATATCAAAGAACTTTTCAGGAGAAAAAAAAACATATAAAGAGAATATCTAAAGGTTATAGACCTGGAAAAATTACACTTCAAACACTGCTACAGTTAAGAAAGCCAAGCTTTGTGATAAACAACCTCACTCAATTCTCAAACAAAATATACAAATTTATGTAACGAGATCCCAATGCCGCTTCCAGGAAATCCATATTATCCTTGAAAAAATAACAGAAATTCTCAGCCGTCAACAACGTTTCTATATTACAACTTTACAATGAAGAGTTAAATTCAAGAAGTCCGAGAAGTATCTAAACATTTAGTATCCAAATCAAAGAGAAACACTATAAAAAGTTTAAAGAATCTCTATCTCTAGTTATTACAGTTACTTGAACCATTAAAAGTATGGTAAACTCATTGATATGCAAGGCAAAAAGAAATTGATGATAGTAATGAACAGGACTTGAGTAACAGAATTTTCACATGTAATCGCAATTCTTACAACGAAAGAAATCTGGACAGAAAGAGGTACTGATTTTTTTAAAAAAGCAAATGTATCCTAAAACACTTCCACTCTAAAATTAAGAAGATAAAAATCATATGTGTTTAAAAGGGAGAAAAAAACATTACAGAGAATAAGTAGGATCGTTACCGATCACCACCATTGATGAACTAGAACACCACTCTGTCTGAGAGAAGTAAACAACTCCAAGCATTGCTCATAAGTCTTCTCATACTTCAGACTCCTTTGTCCAGGGCAACATCTCTGCCACCTATTGTAATGGCATTCCAGAAAGATCTCATCTATCAAACAAATCGCCCCAGTCTCGAACAACTTCGGAATCAAATCAAACTCAGTCCCTTCCACATCCATTTTCATCACCACAAAATCCTTATCCATAACAGTCTTCTTCAACCAATCTGCAAAATCAAACCCCTGAATCCTATCCACTTCACCATCAAACCCACCATCTGATAACGACTGCACAGGCTGAATTCTCCCCATTCCCCTGCCTATAACCTCCATTTCCTTACCCGGGTCATGATTAATTTCAAACGATAACGTCTCATTCCTCACCCAAGCGGCATAAGGCAACAATTTAACCCCTTTTTTCACCTTATACTCTTCATAAAACGTCTTGTCCGCCTCAATTGCGTACACTTCAAACGTTTTGTTCTGTTTCGGATATTGCTTCTTAAACCAACTCCCTATGCTAGAGCCATAACTCCTTGCTCCCACATCAACATACACATATCTATTCTTGAAACTTATATCAACCATTGATGGTAAATACTTTACATTCTTTATATTCCGCTTTAAAGTAATCCAAGGCTTCAATGGCTCCTCTATAATCAATGGCTCCGCCTTTCGGACTAATGCTTGCTTATAGCCCGGGACCAAGCACGTATTTACAACATTGCCATCGGGTAAATTCTCCCCGTGGCCAACAATCAAATCACTCTCTTTCTTTAACACAATTTCTCTAATATAAGGCAATGAAGAATCAAACCCATCAATATCATGTGATTTAAACACCTTGCAAGAATTGAATAAATCAAGAAATGAATTAAAACTATACTCATCTTTAGCCCTCACGTGGAACACAGCAAACCCTTCGGGTTTCAGCGTCCGTACGATCTCTGAAGCAAAATCCAACGGCTTTGATGTTTTCTCGAATCTGGCCCCACCCACAAAGACAAAATCAAACGTATTACCATCAAACGGTATCCGGTGCCCCTCGCCTGAAATCACCAACGGCTTCGACGACTTCTTAAAAATTCCAGTGGAGTCCTCGACTCCGATCTCTTTCAAAGCGAAAACGTCCTGCCCGTATTGGGTCTCAACGCACAAAGCTTTGGCGTTTTGTGAGAGGTAGCCTTCGGAAATCAAATCTTGGAAAATCGACGAGTAGAAATTAACGGCCTTGATCCACTCTTTGCTGGTGTACATATCACGGCGGCTGGGGCTCACAGCGTTAGATCGGACGGCTCTGTTGGCGGTTATCACGGAAGCTCCGGTACTAGCGCCGGGAATAACAAGGCTGAAATTGTCTTGTAGTGAGAAGAAACAGAAGTCGCCGCGATTGCATGATTCGCCGGCGATTGTAACGACGTAAGCAAATCGGACGACTATGATTAAAACGCCGAATAAAAGCACCCGCACAAGAATGTTACTCAACAAGCTAGGTTTCCCTACGCTGGGCTCCATCATCACTTAAACTTGATTTTGTTTCTTTTTTTTTTAATTAAAAAAACAATTAAAAAAATCGGGAAGTGTGAGAAAAAAAGAAACAAAGTGTACGGACAGTGGAGGCGATTAGCGGGAGCAGAAGCGGGCGGAGGTGTGGTTGGCGCCGATAAGAGTTGCAGAGAGGGAGGGAGAGTGGCAAATTGGGAGATTGAGAAATAAAAGCGGGGCAAAACGGAATGCATTTTAGTGATGGTAAGAAACGAGAGGGATTGGGATTCTGTTACGGACTGGCCATCGTCGCCATGATTTTATTGAACGAGATATGAGAAGAGAAGAGTGTTAGCTTTGCTCCATGGATGCTTTGGATATGGATTTGACCCTCGATTTTCGTTATATTTACAATATTGCCATGCCAACTTGGCTTTCTTGATCGTTACGCTGTCTTTAGTAGATATCTGCCCCTAGTGGGCCCGAATTGTGATTTGCATGCCTGGAATCTGGATCTCTCTAAAGGGCAAAACAAAATAAATAAATTTATATTTTTAATTTGTGTTCTATAATAATTTTTTGTTATTATTATTATTATTAATCGAATAATAGTGAAAAATATTTCTAAAAATTATTTGTGAGAAATGTAGCGGTTGTGAGTAAAATAATAAATTTAGAAAATTGAATTTAGAATTTTTGGAGTCTAATAAATTGTATCATTGAATTTGGTACTTGGATGAGTATGTTGTAAAGAAATGGGGACCATTCATTAGCCGAGTCTATGCCCCAAAATTATGTCTTTTTTAGACAAAATTGTCTAAGGTGGGTCGTTGTCTTACCTTTTCCCTCAATCTCAAATGACAGTATTTGATGCCCACCATATCTTTATTTAATTTTTTGGAAAAAAAATCTTTAATTTCATTTCATTTCTTAGGGGAGAATGCTTTTAATTTTGGAAAATATTTTTAAAAAATTCTTCAAATATTTTCTTTAGAATATATTAGTATTATTGTATAGCAATATAACAAAATATTAATAAATTAATACTCAATAAATTGATAATATTGATTAATTATTTTTTTTTAACTTTTTTTAAAAAAATAAAAGATAAAAGATAAGGGGTGGATAAAACTCAAATTCATTTTTTATCCCTTATCTCATTTGGTGGACATTCAAATGTCCACCAAATAATTTATATTACATTATATTAAATAAAATTTCTAAATAAATTATTTGGACACTTGTCATATACATCACATATGTAAAATGACTAAAATACTCTTTACACATGTATTTTTGTTTACAGACTAAACGATTCTAATTAACTAATTTAATCATATAAAATATTATGTATAATCGGTATTATTCATAATATGTTGTTCAAATGCTCAACGAGTACACTTCATATTGTGAGACTCTCTAAGTTCATGTATATCCGTCACAGAATCTAAATACTTATCCATAATTCACTGACTCGTAAATTATGACGACCACGAATAATCTTCCTGAATTATACAAGTCGAGATCATCGCATACGTATAATCCATCTGTCACATGTTATCCATATTATATCAGGGATATATATGGAAACGTCAAATCCCTAAGATATAATATAGCCGACTTACAAAATTGTGATATCCAACTAACACTCAGAACTCGCTTTCGCAGTGTACCACGACCATGGATTTAACAGATCGCAAACACATGCATGATACCTATACCCTGTACACATGATTGACAGATTGTATCTTGATACACACTGGATATCATGAGTATCAGTCTACACCCAACGAACAGGCGGAGGTCTGACCTAAATAGCTCATTGACGTGACTATCATCAAAGTGTAGAAGATAACTCATAAATCCACTGTGATATCTCAAGTTTAAGGACCATTATCTTACTCGACTCGAGAAGATTCCTATTGACATTGGTGTACCATCTATTAAGAAATCTTCGGTGAGTCGTTCAGTAATAAGGTCTAGGCATCCAATTACTCTGATAAATTTTGGCTTCTTTAGCATCTCTAATCCTCCATCTGTAATCTTGTCGAATGACCTTCCTTCCTCATATTAAGCTCCTCCATATAAAAGATGGACCATAACTTACCTTCACATCTAACAAACTACCATTGCTAAAGTATATCGCTTTCAACACTATTGTTACCAACGAGTCTGGACATGTTAAGATTCTCCAACTTTGTTTAGCCAACAGAGCTTAATTAAAACTAGAGATATCCCTAAAACCTAACCCCCTCCATGTTTTGCGTGGCATATTTTTTTCCCACATTCTCAAATGGATACAATGTTTATCAGTCAGATATCATTTACTCGTAGGTAGACTTGGCCACCGGTCCGGTACGGTTCGAACCGGAACCGAACCAGCCGGTTCTCGATTCCATGAGTGTGAAACCGGAACCGGACCGGTTAATTCCAGTTCGATTTCGGTTCCACATTTAAGTGGAACCAAACTGTCTGGTTCCGGTTCCGGTTCCATTCATTTTTTTTTCTTTTTTTAAAATAAAAAAATGAGATTTTAAAAAATTAATTTAAAATTATGAATTTGAATTTATATAATAAACTTACATTAAATTACAAATAAAATCAATGCCTAAAAAAAATTTAAAATAAAATTATTAAATTAAAGAGCTTGAACTTAAATTTTTAAGAACTTAAATTGCATACGTATCCTCCAAGGGTGAGAGGAATCAAAGCTCACATAGTTCCATTACAATTTTAAGATATTTCCCCATTGTAATTTTATAATTCTTTAATTATCAATCATCATTATCAGTGTATGTTGATCCTTCAGCTCCAGTTCCTCTTACACTTGCAGATGCATTGTCGAACAAGTCTTCAAATTCATCGGGAGCATCTTCTTTTTTCCTCAGATCAGCTCGGGTCCAATCATCCACACATGTTGTTGCTTATAGAGTGCTGGATGTAATGAAGACCGTCTAACTTCCAATATATTATCTCCCATGCTGAAGGCTTGCTCAACCCCAACGGTGGAAACATGTGCTGCCAATATCTCTTTAGAAATAATTAATAATACATGATATACATTTTGATGTCGGTTCCACCATTCAAGAATTTGAAAATTTGTACTAACTAAACTTTCAGTTGAAAACTCGAAATTTGTAGATAAATAATTATCTAATTTCGGGTTATTAGTCGTGTTATCCCTAACTTTTTTATTTCCTTATAGTAACCAATGAACACTTGCGCTAAGTCTTATTTGCATTACGGGTTTGCTACTACTACCGATTGCAAGTTATATCTTCTAATATAATCATTAAATAAATCTATTAAATCAATTTTTTTTTTAGCTATTATTTTTGTAATATCAATTTCATCTAATATTCCTAAATATTCATAGTAAGCTTGTAAAATACTATTCAAACCTTCTAATTTAAATTTAGGATAAAAAATAACAACAATAAGATAAAGTAAATGAATGTCTCTAAAATAAAGCAATAATTTTCGTTTCATAATATTAATAGCTTCAAACAAAACAATATCATTAGGATCAGGACTTTCAACATGCTCATCGAGAATACCAACAATATTCAAACTTTCAAGAATAAATAAATGTGATGTAGGATAATAATTAATAAACTCCGCTAAAAATATTTGTAGCATCATTAAAAAAATTTAAAATTTCTAAAATTTTATCACAAATTTCCCATTAACTCGGAAAAAGTGTGATATGTTGAACATATTGAGAAAAAAAACTACATAATGTATCTTTGTATTACAAAGCTTGACATAAAAGAAAATAAGTTTAATTCCAACGTGTTTGAATATCTCGTGAAAATTTTATCGGTTTAATATCATTTAATTTACAAAACTTTGCTCATTCTCTCGTAACTTGAGAATATGACCAAATACAATTAAGTGTTTTCTTAATAGGATCAATGAAATGTGATCATTTTTCCAGACCATCTTGAACACATTAATTAAGGACATGACATGTGCAACGAACATGAAAAAATCGATCCCTCAATTTGGTTCGTATATTTCTATTAATTCAATGATTGATGCAGTATTTGCAGATGCATTATCAAATTCAACTGTTAAAATTTTATTTAATAAATCATATTCATCAAAAATTACTTTCATCATTCTATAAATATTTTGTTTAGTATGTTGTTCATCAAAAACTCTAAATGCAATAAGTCATTTTTGCATGTTCTATGATGCATCAATCCAATGACAAGTCACACCAATGTATGATTATGTTCGCCAATGGTCACTCCAAATATCAGAACAAATATAAAGACGACCTTTAATATCTCTAAATATTTCATTTAAAATAATTTTACCATTTTTGTATAATTTAAAAATTTGACGTTTTATTGAATTTCGAGTCATTCTACAAGCAGCATGATTTAAAGTATTTTGAACGTAATTAGTAAAAGCAAGTTTTTCACCAAAACTTAAAGAAAGATGTGTCATACAAGTTAATTTAGCAAATTTTTCTCTATTTTTAGCATCAGAATATATAAATAAATCTAAAGAACCCATACATCTACTAGATGATGCGTACCTGGCCATTTGAGTTTGTGTCGTATCAAGTCCAAGCTCAACGACATCATGTCTTTCCAGGTGCTTGTTCATATTGATGTATCCACCAGTAAATTTGTAAGAAACCTCATAATGGTTGCATAATGCTCTTAGACCTTCATTTGCAGTATCGATTAAATGAAAATGATTTTTGAAAACATCCGAGGAACGAGACCTAACTTCTCTTCTCCGTGAACCGATACTATGGTCGTTCTCTTGAGTTGCCACATTTGACATTGTATACTCATATGAGCTTGTCATTCGTTGTTTAAGAAATTTTAAAGAATTAGAGAATTGAGAATGATAAATTGTAATTGTAGATGAGAGAATCGAGAATGCGAGAATTGTAGGAATTGAGAGAATTGAGAATTGAGAAATTGGTGTGTTGAAATAATGAAAAAATGACCAATATTTATATATTTTAAGAATATTTTTGTGATAACTAAAATGCCCCTAAAATTAGTCGTTTTATTAATGTTATTAGAGATAATTTGGGAAATCCCCAATTTTTTTTAGTCAACGGCTCCCTGCCCCAGCCCAACGGCTAGTAACCGTTGGGGATGGGTTGGAACCGTAGGCCGATTCGGTTGGGGTAAGAACCCTAACTAAACCGGTAAAATTTGATTCCGGTTCCGGAACAAGAATCAAAACGATTGGAACCATAACTGTCCAATTCTAACCGATTCGATTAGGATTCGGAACCGAAATTTTGACCGGATCTACTCGTATTCACGAGCTCTGTGGGTGCAACTACGCATTACTAGCCGTTAATTTGCTTTTTCCCACAAAAGTACATGAGAAATAAATAATTCTATTTTGGCCAGTGGCCACAGGCTTTTAATCTACTTTTTTATTAACTAGTTCTAAAATTAAGACAATTCTTTTAGTTGTAAAACTTGGTTTTCGGAGATCATTAAATAACATGTGTGGATGTGAAAATTGTATTTGCAATGAATATTAAAAAAATCGGATCTATATTTTATGATATATTAATAATATAATAATTAGATTTTAAGAAGAAATTATATCTATAGATCCGAATTTTATTGAATCACGATATTCCTCCTCGTCTTATCTCATAACTTCCAACAACATGTGTGGATGTGAAAATAATTACGAAAATCACTTTAATTTTTGTGTAGGATTATGTACTTAAGGCATGAGACAAACCTTTATTATTATTTTCTTTTTGGTTTTCTTAAAAAAAAAAAAAAACATTTTTATCATAATTTCAACTTTTGAAACTAAGGTAAATTTAAATAAAATATTATCTTATTAATATTTGTTCAATCAAATATAAATTTTCTAATTATCAAAAAATGATTTTTTAAATTTTCATCTTTTGAAAATATTATCTCATTTAATTAAAATTTAATTAATCAAATTAATTAAATATTAATTTATAACATTTTCATCAATTAATAAATAAATACATTATCTATTGATAAATATATTATGATAACTTTTGTCATAATTTCAAACAAGAATTATATGAAATTAGAGTGTAAAATAATTCATAATTATTTTAAATAATTCAAAATTATTTTTCTTTACAATTATTATTGTTTGAACATTGATAGAAGACGACGAGGGGATCGATGGACCTATAATTCTAAGCTCCAACAATTCTGTTGATTAATTATAAATTATTTTATTAATCAAATAAAATTATTAATTATAGAGTAACTCTACTAAATACCTAAAATTACACTCTCATAATTATAAAATTAATTACTCAAAGTATTCGTCAATTGATATAGTCATTACATATGTATTGATCCTCCATAAAATATTTGTAAAGGAGCTAAATATAAAATTCGTTAACCTCTCTAATTACATTTTTATCCTTGATTTCCATCGGTTCTCAAATGAACAATTAATTCATAACTTTTATGATTTTGCACGCTAATCGTTTAGGTCCTAAACTAACAAACAAATGAATCTTAGGAACGGATTCTATTGTATCAGGTTAGCATTCGCAGCTATTCATTCAACTCATTCCCAAAATACAAGGTTTACGAAATGTAATAAATATAAAATCCTACCGAGTAAATTAAAGAAAAAATTAAAATGATATAGAAGTTTACTAATACAATGAATTAAGATCATCACATATATAACCATCATAATGATAAAATTGATGTTTTTTATTTAACAGAAAATTATTAGAACTTTTCAATTTCATCTTGTCATGTCCGATATAATCTTATTATATAAAATACATTCATTTTTATGTCTCTACATATTATAGTCCGGATAGAACTATATCATTCATAATGAAATGAATTGTATTTATGACATTGAATTTGAAGATTCTCAACTTCAAATCATAGTCATTGATGACATTGAATTTGAAGATTCTCAACTTCAAATCATAGTCATGGATAAATTTTAATTATTACTCTTTAAATTTTATCCATACATATATGTATGTAATATTTTACATAGACATATACATTTAATTTAAAGGTACATAAATAATCATGCTATTTTCATGAATTTTATAAAATAAATCAAAATACATACATGAAATAAAATTGAATCATAAATTTATTAATTAATAATGTTCTGAATACATTTACTTGTCGGACATAAAAATCCTAGCAAAACTAACTAAAGTAATGAGTGCGTGTTAGTTTAATTAGTAAAATATTTTAAGTTAAAATAAAAAAAAAAATTAGAATTCAAGTCTTGCTCACATAAATGAAGATAAGAATTATGTTACCATCAGGATATAAATAGTAAAAAGAAAAAGAAAAAAGTAGATGAGTTCTTTTTGCTGCGAATGTGACAATAGATATCTATTTTTCACCTACAATTTGGATGATTATTATTTTCTTTTTAATTTGGTATCCAATAGATATAGTCTAATTTTGGCGATTCATAGTGAGGTTCCATGACATTCCGAGATAATGACGATTTGTCGAGGGAGCTGGGAGGAAAAATTCTACTAAATAACGGTGATATTATATTATCCATGTAATTATTTAATAATATATTTCCATGTATGCTAAATAGTAAAAAAAATAATTAAATAAATTATAGTATTATTTAATATAATTTTATATATATTATATAATTATTGGTTAGTAATAGTACAATGGCACCGAAGAATTACTCGCAGAGGAGATTGGTAAAAGAGTTTAAGTGGCATCAAAAGATTGGTTGATTACACGGTAGAAGATCAGAAATGAAAAATGTAATGTGATAAGATGGATGTCTCGTGTAATGTATTGTTTCTCTTGGATGTATAGACCTAACCAACTTAAATTACGTAAATCTCATATGTTTATGAATTTTAATATTGTCCGTTTTGGATATCTACATACCCAATAAATATTTGTTTATTGAGAAAATCTCGTTATGTCAGGAGTTTGATTTGAATCCTAACATGGAATCCATATAGATTATTTGAGCTCACCTAAAAAACTTCTTTTGGAAAGAAATTCGTGTCGGACATCCCAGACCCTTTAAGTGGTATTTATTTACTATAAATAAATAAATAATAAATAAATAAATAAACTATCATCAATACAAGCAAACCTTAAGTGGTATTTTGGAACCAAAAATGATACACTCACACACACTCCTACTTAAAGTTTTACTAACTCTCTCACTGTAGCTACAGTGATCTGAGAGAGTTAGTAAAATTTTAAGTAAGAGTGTATGTGAGTGTATCATTACTCTTTTGGAACACCGCGTTGGTGTATTCTTGTGAAGCAACTGGGATCTTACTTTGTCACAAAATGCTGTAAAGTTACGTTTGTAGCGAAAATTATATCATGTGTCGGGTGTATATGTCATCTCTTTTACAGCAGGCGGGCCCCACACATGCTGTGAGAGAGATGACATATACACCCGGCACATGATATACCACCTCCGTTTGTAGAGGCACGTTTCATAGCTATGGGGTGGCACTTGGCATATTGCAAAGTTGACGCGTGGCACATTATGAGCGGGATAGCTAAGCCACTAAAAGGTGAGCCGAGAAAGTTATATTCGTTTAATTCGAAAATTTATTAAATATAACTGTAGACGCTGGTTTTCGCCCGAGGTCCACAATCGAGATTTTGTATAGGGGCACTGGCGATCCTGCAAAACAAAGATGTAGAATGAGCGGGAGCACTGCCCACCGGTGTGGTGGGTGCCGGGGGCACTCCGACGCTCAAGTCAGTGAAGGTACCAAGGAGTTAGAATATGGGAAGTCAAAGGTTGGATACTACCTTGAGCTTCGTAGGGTGCCGTGAGGGCGGTCAGTCGGAGGTGAGATGAGCTTGAGGAGAGAGTAGTATTGAGCTGTGATTATGAGAGATAGAAGTTGAATCCCCCATTCCTTCCGGAATTTGGTTCCTCTTATAGGCAATTCCAGGTGGGACCCATGTATGCCTTAATTGCCATACGCTTTAGATGCTTGTAACGGTCGAGTCATGGAGAGGCAATTAAGGATAGTCATGGAATGGCAGTTACGGACAGTCGAGGCAGTTATGGAAGTGGGTCCTCGGATCTGTGTTGGTGTGGGCCTGCAAATCTTTGGGCCGACAAACACTAAATCCGGGCTTCCTAAGAGAGTGAATATGTGATGGCGGCTTGGGCCTGAAGTAAAGGTCGAAATTGCCCTTGGGTCAAATTTGGCCCATACAGTTTGTCCCCTACTCTCTAAGTCAAGAGTCATTGGCTTGGAGAGTACTTGACGCATGTGTCGCTTGGGACGATGCCATATTATGTAGCTGTACTCGAGCGTTGATGCTGCTTACTAATTGAACCAAACGAATGTCAAGTTATCAACTTGAGTCTACAAGAGCCATTGGGGAAGTACCCAATCGTTTGGACCTGATGAAGGTCATTATATCAGTCATACGACATGTGTAATTCATGTCTACAACTTTGACTCGAAATGAGTCTATGAGGGATGTCCTCGGTCGACTGGACTTGCTGAGGCCAGGAAGGTATAAGCCATACGACATGTGTAATCCATGTATATAAATTTGACTCGACATGAGTCTATGGGGGATGTCCCCGGTCGACTGGACTTGCTGAGGCCAGGAAGGTATAAGCTCCATGTCTATAACTTTGACTCGACATGAGTCTGGGGGATGTCCCCGGTCGACTGGACTTGGTGAGTCCAGGAATGTATAATTCATACGACATGTGTAATTCATGTCTATAAATTTGACTCAACATGAGTCTATGGGGGATGTCCCCGGTCGACTGGACTTTGTGAGTCCAGGAATGTATAATTCGTACGACATGTGTAATTCATGTCTACAACTTGACTCGACATGAGTCTATGGGGGATGTCCCCGGTCGATTGGGCTTGATGAGACTAGGAATGTATAATTCATACGACATGTGTAATCCATGTCTATAACTTTGACTCGACATGAGTCTATGGGGGATGTCCCCGGTCGACTGGGCTTGATGAGACTAGGAATGTATAATTCATACGACATGTGTAATCCATGTCTATAACTTTGACTCGACATGAGTCTATGGGGGATGTCCCCGGTCTACTGGACTTGGTGAGTCCAGGAATGCATAATTCGTACGACATGTGTAATTCATGTCTACAACTTGACTCGACATGAGTCAATGGGGGATGTCCCCGGTCGACTGGGTTTGATGAGACCAGGAATGTATAATTCATACGACATGTGTAATCCATGTCTATAACTTTGACTCGACATGAGTCTATGGGGGATGTCCCCGGTCGACTGGACTTGGTGAGTCTAGGAATGTATAATTCATACGACATGTGTAATCCATGTCTATAACTTTGACTCGACATGAGTCTATGGGGGATGTCCCCGGTCGACTGGACTTGGTGAGTCTAGGAATGTATAATTCATACGACATGTGTAATCCATGTCTATAACTTTGACTCGACATGAGTCTATGGGGGATGTCCCCGGTCGACTGGACTTGGTGAGTCTAGGAATGTATAATTCATACGACATGTGTAATCCATGTCTATAACTTTGACTCGACATGAGTCTATGGGGTTGTCCCCGGTCGACTGAAACAGATGAAGGTTCAGGATATTCCCTATACTACGGGTCAAAAGACCAGGGGAGTCTTTTAATTTCGTCTGAGGAAGAGGTGTCAATTTTTCCATGCACCGTGGGTCGACGGCCATCCATTTTAGTGCCCAGTCTTTATTTGTGTCCTACTGTGTGGCGTACCCGTCTAATGCTTCGTTTACATGTTGGTCTCTCATAGTGCCAGGCTTTCTCTTTTGTCTTATCGAATGACATATTCACTCATTGCCAAGCCTTTATTTGCGCCACTCGACATGCACAAGAAGCTGTCTGAAATCTTGTAGCTTTGCGTGGCATAAGTCTGGTCTGTAGTAGTGTGTGACGTCCATGTGGCGACAAGATTTGGCAATTTTTTTTTTCTTTTTTGTTCCAATGAGTTTTTCAGACCTGCGCATGTGCTTGGAAAATGTGCTTTTGTTTAGTGGGTCATTCCAGACCGGCCCATTAGGCAAAAGTAATAAACGAGTCCTCTCGAAGCCCTGGAGACTTCATAAATTTTCCAGGCCATAAGTTATATGTAGTTCACTTGGCGGAGCATGGGTGCAACCATTAATTCCATGGAGACTAGAAGCTTGATTGGTCGAATTCCGAAACTCATGCACATGTTTCTCCCGTCATCTGAATAAAGTAAGTGTTCAAATGTTGCTACAACATGCGCTCGTGGCCCGAGCCTGATGAAGCCAGCCCACTTGCTGTTGTAGGCTCAAGGAATTAAAGGATAACTTCATTCGACCAATATATTGGTTGTGTCGAAATGATTTCTCTCAATCGATTCTAGACAAAAGCTAACTATAAAGGTTATATACAAAATATTCGAGAAAGAGAATATAATTTGTACGCATAGATCCTCGGCCCAAATGTTGGATAGGCCACTGAATTCTTTGTGCCAGATCCTTCACCAATCAATTGTTCACTTATCATTCAGACAAGCTAGTTCTTTATATCCGTACTCGACACCAATTTGCCACTATAAGCCTTGTGTGTAGAGTGGCGAGTGGCTGCCTTGCTAGTGTCGATTAAAGGCAGCATATGGTCATAATCCAACCATGTAGATGAGGACAAGTTCAGATGAGCTGAGCATATTACCAAGTCACATGGGCCTCACCTTAGCGCATGCCTACACACTTTGCAACATGGAGTGAAATACCTCTCCTATTTCCAATACCGAGGGACCTACTAAGCAGGATGAAGCATACAAACTGAAGGAATCGACGTCAGGATGGCCGAATGGTCTAAGGCACCAGTAGATCCAGGTTACATATCCAAGCTAGCTCAATAAACTCCCATAACGGCCCACATGTAGAGAACCCAATCAAAAGGGTGATCCGACAGCTCTGTCCACCTCTAGTGCATGAACTGGAAGTCCACCCCACAACGTTCCCATCACGCCAATCAGCCCACGCAATATCAGTTCAGCCCTCGGCACTTCAACGGTTATGAGTTTCCAAAATTTGCCTGCTCAGTTTCGAAAACAGATTGAAATTCTAAAGAAATCGTGAAGCAAGTCTGAAGTATGATCCAGCCTGCATCAATCTCCTTCACAAACGTAGCAACCAACATGCAAACTCCCGAGCCAAAAATTTTCAATCTCAGCCCAATCTATTTTTACTTACACTTCGGCCCAATAGGCCCAATGTGAACAATCAATAAAACTTAACTAGAAATTAAGGGTAACATGCAAGTCCCAATTTGCAATCCCCCACTCACAGACCCAACAGGCACAAACATGAAGAAATAGAAGCCAGTTACCCCTCACAGGCCCAAGGTCTATACAACTCGGTCCAATTTGCTATGAAACATATAGGCCTAGCTATACCCTCACGTGCGCAACAAGTGGCGCATGTGACAAACAAAAATCCATCTAAGTTAAACCTAGAAGAGGATCAAACCATGGATAATGTGAAGAACATGTTTAAGATCTACTCGACCCTCAAATGCCAATCTCAGCCCAAAAGAAATCCACCCACGAACCAGTCCACTTCAAGGAACTAAGTTCAGAAAGCGTAGCTGGCACACGGTCCTTTCTTCGCCTGGTGTGTCGGACTGGCACATGCCCCGTGGTTCCCCGCCTTTCAGCAGTGTGCTCATCCGTTTTATTCGATTTCTGATAGATTTGGGTCACGATCATGTCGTCTGCAAAATTTAGGGCTGAAAAACTCTGACAGTGAACTCCTGTCTTGGCTCGAGCGCGTGATTGTCCTATAATTTATTTTAACTGTGTGTGGTAGACTCCAAGCAGGGGTAATGAACTCGAGTTTAAGCAATCCTTGTTTACTTGCGAGTGTTTTACTTGAAGGACAGCTTCTCAGGTAATGTGGGATAAATAAATGGATGTGACTCTTGCATGAAGATGCTTTATATAATAGAGAGATTGAATGGGCTTTGAGTAAGTTTACTGGTTGCGTTAGGGGGTTTTGACTTGGTCAGTCTTGGAAATCGAATATGCGTTGTTTAGTTACAGAGTCAAAGAGGAGGAAGAAGTCTTTAGAAGAGAAATCAGTGAAGCGACCAAGAGATGATGTTGTAACCAGAAAATTTAGTGAGCCGACTGATGCTGCGAATGAGTTTTTGGAAGAACAAGATCCTTCAACATCTTATTTAGGAAACTTGACCTCCATAAGGAGGATGATAATCAAGAATCAGTTGGTGGAGATATCATTCAGAGTAGATGTCCACATCGTTATTTTGGCAAGCATCATGGATCTCATGTTACTTTGTTACATTAGCTTCGTCGAGTGGACTTTATTGGATAAACAATGAAATAGGTTCAATCAGTTATGAGATGCAGGCTGAGCTTTGCTTCATTTCCAGACTCAATCAAGCAAACCTAGAGCCTCCTCTGAAGCAAACCAGACTGGTTTTATGGAGGTCGTTTGTGGTTAGTCAGGGGCTGTGCTGAATGTGCAATGATTTTTTTTTATGGTGTGTGAAGGCCTTGGTTTGGGCTCTTATCTTTCATTGAGGCCTCTATGAATGGGCCTTGTATTCTAGGCTTTGATTTTGTTCCCTAATAAGCTTGGTGGCTCTTTGCGTCAATAGGCCGCTTTTTTATAGATCTTTCTTTCCCAGCCTACAGTCTCGCTCATGGTAAGTTGGCTTAGTAGCTCGTGCACAGCTCATAGGTTACGCATGGTGGGATGTTTCCTTCATGATCAGCGGATGTAGACTGAGCACACCTTCATGCATGTGCAAAATTTGGTTGCACGATTCCTTCCAACTTTCTTTTGTGAGTAGGATGCCAATTGGCTCAGGAAGTGTGCCACTATAGCTTATGAAGGTACAAGAGAGTCTGCAGTCGACTGGTCCTAATGAGGTTCAAAGAAACCCTTCAATCTACCACAACATACGAGGGTACATGGGATTCTACAAGTGTTTGGACCTAATCCACGAGACCACGGTCGAATGAACTGGATAAAGATCCATTAAAGAATTCGCTCACTCTGTTAGACCAGATAAAAGTCTCCGAAAGTCCCCATTCTACAAGACCTGACAGAGGTCGACTGGACTCAATCAGGGCTTATGAAATTCTCCATTCTACTAGATATGATGAAGGTTCTTCTATGTAGTCTGTAGCTAATGGTAATTTATACATTTCATTTAGAAAACATGTATCAATCATTTCAGGTCGATTGGAGGAGATGACTAACCTTTCATGTGGTCTGGAAGAGATATCAAACCTTTTCTGTAGTCTGTAGGAGATGGCCATTCTCTTGTGTTGTTTGAAAAAAGATGGCACAACCTTTATATCCTATAAGGGAGATTAAGATTCATCTATTTCGTCTGACGATGGATTTTCGCTTCCTCCATTGTTGAATGCTTCTAGGAGATCAAGACAGATTATTAGGATTATTGGGGCGACCCGTAGCCTCGGGCCTCTGGGAGGTTGAAAAAAAAAATAATAATAAGGTGCTCCATTGTTCGTAATTGTCTTTGTAGGATGGCTAATTTGGTGATCATAAGATCTAGAGTCCATCATATAAGTATGGGTGTTTGATAAGATCGTAGACATAGAGATCTTTGCATGCTATGAATCGCTAGGGCCCCACGGTGGGCGCCAAATTGTAGACGCTGGTTTTCGCCCGAGGTCCACAATCGAGATTTTGTATAGGGGCACTGGCGATCCTGCAAAACAAAGATGTAGAATGAGCGGGAGCACTGCCCACCGGTGTGGTGGGTGCCGGGGGCACTCCGACGCTCAAGTCAATGAAGGTACCAAGGAGTTAGGATGTGGGAAGTCAAAGGTTGGATACTACCTTGAGTTTCGTAAGGTGCCGTGAGGGCGGTCAGTCGGAGGTGTGATGAGCTTGAGGAGAGAGTAGTATTGAGCTGTGAGTATGAGAGATAGAAGTTGAATCCCCCATTCCTTCCGGACTTTGGTTCATCTTATAGGCAATTCCAGGTGGGACCCATGTATGCCTTAATTGCCATACGCTTTAGATGCTTGTAACGGTCGAGTCATGGAGAGGCAATTAAGGATAGTCATGGAATGGCAGTTACGGACAGTCGAGGCAGTTATGGAAGTGGGTCCTCGGATCTGTGTTGGTGTGGGCCTGCAAATCTTTGGGCCGACAAACACTAAATCCGGGCTTCCTAAGAGAGTGAATATGTGATGGCGGCTTGGGCCTGAAGTAAAGGTCGAAATTGCCCTTGGGTCAAATTTGGCCCATACAATAACATATAAATTATTAAAAATTTTTAATTTGTTAATTAGATAAAAAAAATAAAAAAGTATTTATCTTCTTTTTTGAAAATCAAATTTTATCTCATTAAATCAATATTCTATCAATATTAAACCTTTTTCATGGGAAAGAGTTGCAATCAATCTCAGGTATTTTTTTTACTATATAAATTTTAATTAACAAAATAGACAATAATTAATGGTCCCCACCTAAATTATAAAATATGGACAAATATTAAAAATTAATAAAGTTAATAATAAAAAAAAAAGAAAAGAAAAAGAGTTAACTAAAAAAAAGAATCTTTTTTTTTCAAAAGTTCATTATGTCCAGCATGGCAGCAAACAAACCAGGGCCTACTTGCAGTAATCGCAACCTAATTTAACCGCCTTGTTGACCCGCTTCATAAAGTCCCACCAAACTTTATAAAAATCCGATTATTTTTTTTAAATAAAATTAATTTTTTTAATTTTAAATCAATATTTCTATAATTAAATTTTTAAGTTCTAATTTAAAAATTAAAAATATTAATTTTTCATTTTCATATATTAAAAAAAATTAAAAAATTAATATTTTAAATTAAAATAAAAATTTTATTTTTAAAAAAATTCCCACCCGAACCAGTGGCTCCTATATTCAAATAAAATTAACTAATTAGGGAAAAGAGTCAACGCGCTTGTTTTCTTTTTCTTTTTTAATTTATATAAATGGGTAAGTTTAATGTAATATTTTGTAATCAAGTGTGTTAAGTAAAGACAACTGAACAAACAAAGCAAAAACAGAGGGCCTTGCGTTTGAGAATATTTTTGTTAAAAGATCATAGGGATAATTACACCTGATTATTCTATAATTTTCGCCGTTAAATATCTTTTATTAATTGAGTTACCTTTTGATTAATTTTAAAATAAATTTTACTATTTTTCAACATTTTTAGTGTACTAATCTGGAAAAAAGTAACTCAAAATAAATGGAAATATTTCACGTCATCGACTAATACATATATTTTTAAAATTATAGGAAATTGGATGTAATTTTTCCTAAAATCAATTATGGAAAAGACGATGTTTCTCCTACTTAATCACTTTATATTATTAGGTCGCTAGTTTGAATAAATAAATCGGTAGATTCCATAGAGGAAAAGTTCTAGACCTCATTATTGGATTCAGTATAATTTTGTTTCCTTTTCCTTTCAAAGAAAATAAAGGATAATTTGCTTTTATAAAAAAAATATTACTTTATGTTTAGATTATTCATTCTCAGTTCTCACAGCCACTCTCTCTCTCTCTCTCAATTTCCTTTTTTGAAAAATGATATTTCTACAAAAGAATGATAAAATAACCTTCAAAATCATGTAATTTTCAATGTTAAAAAAAAGTATTTTTGTCCATTCTGAGATATTTTATATTTAATACATTAATTTAGGCTAAGAATCTAAACGTCATTGTGGCTCAGTCAACACCTGAGTCCAAACAACACATGGGCTTCCAACAAACCCACTTGCTCGAGATTATGTCTCATGGCATTCATCTAGCCCAAATGACACCATGAGCTTCTATCAAGGCCCAATCAACATGGATTCCAACCCACACCAGAGCCCCAATCGACATATGAAGTCCAGACGACATGGACATTCAAGTCGACAATTACCTCCAGTCGACACCTAGTCTACTGGGTTAATACATACTCAAACGCAAGACTATCGACAGCCAGACTTTCGTCAACCTATCAATTGGGTTTACTTCTAGGCTCATTCTAATTCCAGTTTACTGCTCATTCCAGATCGTTTATTGTCGCTAGAGCCATTACGATTGGTATTGTCGTTTTGCTAATTGGTCATGTTGCCGATATCGAGTGGTTGCTTGGAGATAGACGTGGCCACCGCTACGGTGGAAACAAGTGCTGCCATCACCTCTTTAGCAATAATTGATAAACATGATAGACATTTTGATGTCAGTTCCACCAGTCAAGTACTTGAAAATTTTTACTTACTAAACTTTCACATCACAACTTTCACACAAGAGTCGGGGGAAACACTTTACCAATATTGGGAGAGATTTAAAGAGATGTTGAATGTTTGTCCACATCACGAGTTTGAAACATGGAGGCTGATTTCCTACTTCTACGAGGGTTAACACCCCAAGGTAGACAAGTAGTGGAAATAATGTGTAATGGTGAGTTTAGGGATAAAAGTCCCGAAGATGTACTAGATTACATAGAACACATAGCAGATGTTGCACAAAATTGAGACACAATTGGCTCTTATGAGTCGTTTGTAAAACCACATACATATGGTAGAGACATTTTTAACCTTAGGGAAGACCATGACCGTTCTGCTAAATATGCATCTCTAACTAAAAAATTTGAGGCGTTAGAAATGAGGAAGAGTGGCCATGTCAAGTCAATTCAAGAAGTCACATATCATATCTGTAATTCAAATGAACATGTCACATAAGTTTGCCAACCTTTCCAGCCTTGCAAGAATGTCTCCATGACCAAGTCAGTTCCATAAACACATTTAAGAGACCAAATCCAAACCCATACTACCAACTTAAAATTTTGGTTGGAGAAACCATCTAAACTTCAATGAGAGGAATAATAATCAAGCATAACCATCGCAACAACCTCCCTAAGTACACCAAAATTTCCAAAATTCTTAGAACTATGCACTATATTGTTGGGGTAGATGTGGAACCCATAGGGTCGGATCGGTGTCCCGTGCAGCGGAAGTGGGTCTAACCCGTGGATATCTAACATGTGTGTATTTTTAAAATATTTTAATGAAATATCATATTCCATTACGAGTGTTTAGGGAAAAACCGGGGATAAAACAGAGTCCGAAAAATCAAATCAAGATAAAAATCGGGTCCCGCACAAAACCAGATTCAGCAAGCGCTTGTGCGTGCGCTCCATACAGCGTGAGCTGCATGCAACAGCCCAATGGTTTCACTTCTTTAAAAAAAAAAAACCTTAAACACATTTTAAAGTCACCCAAAATAGTTTTAATTTCAAAACCAACCACAACACTTATTATACAACACACACACACAACACTTATATATATATATATATATATATGTTTTTCTTTAAATCAAATTACAAATCAAAATAGAATTCCACAATGCAATGACTTATGAACAATTCTAGGTCACCCAAAGGGGATCAAGTGATTCTAGAACGGTAGCCTTAGCTCCAAGCTATTATCTAGAATTCCAAACTTTAATTTTATGTCTATGTCTAACATAAACATTTTGACCCAAGTACAAGCATATTGTTTTTATACTTCCAAAGCATCATAACAGAAATAATTAGCCTAATTTCAACATCAAGCAATGTTATTATGTATCTAATATATAATTCATCATTATATGTCTCACTAATGAAAACTCACTAATGAAAAACATAGCTTTTGGAGAAGATCAAACTTACCTAGCAATGTTGATTCAAAGATCCAATCTACTTCTCCTTGTTGAAATGTTATAGAGATCTCACAAAACTTCTCCAACTTAGGCTAATTTCTCTAATTTTTACTGGTATTTAGCTTTCTCAAGCTTGATTAAAATCTTGCTCAAGCTTGCTATTTATAGCAAAACTTATTTAATTTTTAATGGCATAACCCATAATTAGCTCACTGAACTTTTATCCGACATCTCAATAGCCCACCAAACTTTTATTTTCACCCATTAGCCCACTGAACTTTTAAAAACTGTGTAACAAACCCATTTAATGTAACGCCGTTCCGTTTATCATCCATGTCAGATTTTTTCGTTATGAGTTGATGACGTGGCAGCTAACAGTGCAAATACCAAATATAACAGAACACATATTTGACCCCCTGAACTTTTATAATACATCACATTAGCTAGGGGTGGGCAAAAAAACCGACCGAACCGAACCGAACCGAACCGAACCAAACCGGACCGAATTTACGGTTTTTTTTTCTAACGGTTCGGTTTGCGGTTCGGATTGACCCACCCCAAACGGTTTACGGTTCGGTTCATGAGCTAATCCGAACCGCACCTGTTAAACCGAACCGAACCGTTATAATTAAAAAAATATATATTTTTATAAAAAAATTTGTATTTTTGTTTAAATTTTATTCTATGTTTTCTTTTTATTAGTATGTTAATACTTTTATTCTTAAATTTTTTGTTAATATTTTTTTTTTCAATTTATTTGTTAATACTTTTATTCTTAAATTTTTTATTTTATGGTAGCATCATTATTCTTGAAAGTAAGATATTGGATTTGTCTCTTAATTAGAACGATGGTAGCATCATTATTCAAGGTAATTTTTAAAAAATACAAGAATTAATTGTGCCTCATTTTTCAATCCTTAATGGAGTGCATGTGTTCCCTGGAGTCACAGCTTACACCATAGCACTTCATACTATTTGTTGATATACTAGTTTTTTTTTTTTTTTTTTTTTTGTCTTCACTTAAGTGGATGAAAATTTGTTTTAAATATAATAATCCGTAAACCGAACCGAACCAATCCGTAAACCGGTGGTTTAAAAAAATTTCAATCCGAACCAAACCGTTATTTAATGGTTTGGTTTGAGAGATAAAAAATCCGAACCGTAAAATATGGTTTGGTTCGGTTTTTAGCAAAAACCGAACCAAACCGAACCGCGCCCACTCCTAACATTAGCCCCCTGAACTTCAATATTTTACCTATAATCCTACATAACTCTAAAAAATGATGTTAAAAACTCTTTATAACTACATAAACCATTATCAACACAATCATGTCTTGAAAAAATTACAAATGATCTATTTAATTTCATTTGAACATTAATCAACACTACTAAAAAAAATAAATTTTCAATATTAAAAAAATAATAGTAAAACACAATCATATCTATTTTTAATAAATAATTTTAGAATAAAAGTAACACACATAAACACAAATTCATGGTACTTAAATTATCAACAAATTCATTATTTGTTGATATAAGCATGTTTGTTACACACCTTAAATTAAACAAATATCATTATTCTAGGTACTATTGGTTATCTGAGTCTATTATTTTGTATTTTTCGTTTCAATATTCTGTTTCTCTTTCATCTTTCTGTGTTGTTATTGTGGACCATTTAATATGTTGCGTCACCTTTATTATAAAATTATTTATTAAAAATTAGATATGATTGTGTTTTACTATTATTTTTTTAATATTGAATTTTTTTTTAGTAGTGTTGATTAATGTTCAAATGAAATTAAATAGACCATTTGTAATTTTTTCAAGACATGATTGTGTTGATGATGGTTTATGTAGTTATAAAGGTTTTTAACATCAATTCTGAGAGTTATGTAGGCTTATAGGTAAAATATTGAAGTTCATGGGGCTAATGGGATGTATTATAAAAGTTTAGGGGGTCAAATATGTGTTTTGTTATATTTGGCATTTACATTGTTGGCTGCCACGTCATCAACTCCTAACGGAAAAATTTGACGTGGACGGTAAACGAAACGACGTTACACTAAATGGGTTTGTTACACCGTTTTTAAAAGTTCAGTGGGCTAATGGGTGAAAATAAAAGTTTGGTGGGCTATTGAAATATCGGATAAAAATTCAGTGGGCTAATTATGGGTTCTGCCAATTTTTAATTAATAAAAGTCTAATAAACTTTTAGGTGGGCTTATTCTAATTTGTCCAAATATGTATAATTAGGTGTGACTAATCACTTTTGTCTACCACTTTGATTTAATCCAATTAAATCAAGCCAAATACACCTATGATTACATATTTGCAATTACCAAAATATACTCAAATGGTAGAGATATTTATGAAATTACGACAAAACCCTTGTGTAAATTTTGATTAATCCAACTAGGTCAAAGTAAATAATCAATGTTATCCAATAATACTTGATTATCTTGGTTGATAATTATAGTATCAAATATTATTTATTATCAAAATAATCAACTACCTAAGTGCTCAACGAGTACACTTCATATTGCGGGACTCTCTAAGTCTAGACACGTTCTTCATATATGCCTAGCTAATATGTATGCAATTTGACCACCTCTAAATTTGCAAGGAACACGAACGACCTTTTTGAACTATACAAATCGAAGTCATCACATATGTTTATCAATCACTCCGTCGTAGGCTATCCAAGTTGTGCTTAGGAAACATATAAGACACCGTCAAGTTTCCGAGGCGCACATCTCATGTCGACATGTCCACGATTCTTTACAACTAATGTGATCCACCCTAGGTGATCGGCTTTGGCCAAAGTCTTTAAGAATCGTGACTTTTCATATGGATACCTAAACCCCATATAGTATACATACGGGCCGACGGATTCTATCTTGATACGCACTTGATTAATGAGTGTATCAGACCACACCCAACGAACATATAGAGGTCAGACCATGAAAGGTTTCTAACATACATGACATCTAAGTGTGGATAATCTCACACAAAATCAATGTTATCCTATAGTCAAAAGGATCACATATGCTACTCGACTTGAGGAGATTCCTATTGATGATGATGCGTACTTCCAATTGTTGGGTTTTCTAGGTCAAACCAAGATCAATTAAGCATATGAAATGTGCGAATACATCAAAAAAAAGTAGCAAAAATACTCACTTTGATCGGCTTTTGGATGCGATGAACACAAAAATTTTCTCCATGGATGATTCGGCCAAGGTCCTTGGTGTGATCTTCAATCCAAGCTCCAAGCTTTGTTGTTGATTCCATGCTCAAGGATTGGTTTCCCTATCACCTTTGTAAGACTCCTTGATGTGCTAAAATCTTTGATTTTGAAGCAAAATCAAGAAGAAATGAGCCCTAGGCTCACGACAACAATGAGAGAAAAATGAGAGGGCCATTTGGTCATGGTGAGAAAAGAGAGAGAAGAAGATGTGTGTTGTGTGTTTTTGGTATTTTGTTTTCTAAAAACATATACCAAAAGTCCTTACAAAATTTTGGTAAAAGCTTTTCCAAAAAGCAAAAAACAATTTTGGAGGCAAAATGGCATTTATTGCCCACAACCACCACTATCATGAATAATGACTGGTTGTCAATCACCAAAAGGTGACTTGACATCCATCACTAAAGTGACAGGTGATGTGACTTGTGGCCGCACATGATTCAAAATCGGAGTGGCCTCGCAAACACATTCCGGGCTCGGGTTCGTTAATTCCGAATTAACGAATTTTCCGTTGCGACGTAATTAAATCAAATTTAATTAAATAATTTTGCCTAGCAAAATTACTATTCACGTCACTAGTGAATTAATTCTAAATTAACTCGTTTCCCCAAATTAAAATCTATTTTTAATTCCGCGTCGAAATCTAATTTCGTATAATATATCGAATATATTATTTTATCGATTAATTCCAAATTAATCGTTATCTCTCTTTAATTGAATTTTATCCAAGATAAAATTCTCCGTAATTAATCCTAGATTAATTTTCTCTCTCTTTTAATTAATCTCAGATTAATTATGTGCGAGTCATACGTCATCGGTGAATCTTCGGGAAGCGACCCATGAGATCCATGGATATGTTGGCAGTAAATTCGGTCGTTGGACTATCCGAACACGTACAAACCTAGTACTACATTTTTACCGATTTACAAGACATGTTTGGCTTCTAGCAAAGCACCGTGCCTACCCAATTCTCCAGAAATATTCTTAAAGGAATATGTAATCTGTATCAGGTGTAGTATACGCGGTATTGCGTATTTCGATCCAATATCGGATGTCACGTGCTAGGCCTGGGGTTGGAATTGTGTCTGCCCCGTACGAATCACATATCAGATCTTTGGTAACTATTCTCTATAATCGGATAAACATGACCTAGTTATATTATCCCGATAGCTGCAGCATACAAGAGTACCAGTTCCTTATCCTATATGACCATCATCTCCATATGATTGGAGTGATACTTCCATCTTGACATCACACCCAATACACTACGATTCTCAATATACCCAGAAGAGGCGTACACATAACCTGTTAAAGCCCTGGACGACCAAAACCAAAGTATATTGATTGTCGCAAGTATTAGCGATGCAAGTCTCAGGTTAAGACCAAATACACCTACCCTGATTCGGACTTCCATAAACACATAGTCATACTACCAATGGAATTCCGAGGGGTCTATCCAGAGCGAAGCTGTTTCCGTACCATCGGTAAACACAACCTCCTATTACACTTGCATAAGTATCCAATACTTAAATATATGAGAACTATGCCGTTATGCTTCCATAACACGCACAAGTGCAATACTAGTCTATTCCGCATTATCGATGTCCAGTCTCGATAATACTACGACTAGGGATATTTAATGATTAAACCTTAGTGGATTAATACTGTCTCATATCTTATTAATCCGAAACTAATCATATGGACTTTTATCATTTATATATCCCGATAATCTAATTACAAATGATAAAAGAGCAATTTCCTTTGTCACATAGTTAACTTGTACAACAACACCATGTTATGTACAAATAGTGATGCTATGGGTCATAATTGTCCAACAATCTCCCACTTGGCCTATAGCCAATCACTCAAGTGTCCTACACCTGAACTATGTATGGGTCGCTCAAAATTCTGCTGAGAAACTGCTTTCGTCAGCGGATTTGCAAAGTTATCATCTGATGCGATTTATTCGATCATCACATCGCCACGATGTATGATCCGAACGAATCAGATGAATAGTTGAAGTATATATTTGGATCGTTGATGAGACCATTAATTCTTTAGCCTGTGCTGTAGCCTAGCTCAGCTGCTAACAAAACTACACCTAATCTGATTAGGATTATTATAGATCCAAATTGCTTCTATTGCTGCCTCAGCTGCATCAATATTTCGCTTTTATTTTTTATACAGCAACAATTTCTTGCTTGGAAGATTTTCAGCTCACTGTTCATTTATTCAAACTATATAGTACCTTTATTACGACTTATAGTCGTTATTGTCGGTTTGGAAACTTGCAGCGGTGAACCCAGTCACTTCAAGTTCTCATTCTCCATAACTTAAGAAAGCATCCTTAGTTCATCTAAGATACTTAAGGATGTTCTTAACATCAATTCAGTGACTATCACTTGGATTGCCCTGATTGTGACTCCATATGCTCAAAGTATATGAGACACCAGGTTGCGTACATTTATTTCAATGTACGAGTTCTCGGAGAGTGTCAACAACTTCTAGATCTATCCAGTAGATCCTTATTCCTAGAATAAAAGTTGTCTCCCCAAGTTGCCTACGGAGAATTTTTCATGAAAGCCAAGCTTTCACCGATTGCATTATGGGAATATCATTTCCAAGAAATGATATATCATTATTATTTAGGACAATCATTGTTAGTGCGCTCCCACTAACTTCCTTATATACACAAGAATCATTTTGTTTTGAATTAAATCATATACCATTATGATTTCATCAATACGATAGTTCGAAGAACGTAATGCTTGTTTCAATCTATAAATGGATCGAATTAACTTGCAAACCTTGTTTGCATGTTTAGGTACGACAAAACCGTCAGGATGTTGTAAACATCCTCCAAAAGGTTTCTGTTTAAGGAAAGCGATTTTGACGTTCAGCTGCAATATTTCATAAATGAAACATGCAGCATTAGCAAGCATTATCCAAATGGATTTAACCATGGAAACGATTAAAAGGTTTCGTCGTAATCGACACAATGTTGATAACGATACATTTTTTGCTACAAGCCTAGCTATGTACGTTGGTATGTTGCCATCCATGTATGTCTTCCTTGAAGACTCATATAGTACCAATAGGCACAATGCCTTCTGGTACATCAACTAGTGTCCAAACTTAGTTGGTATACATGGAATCCATTTCGGACATCATGGCACTTTGCCATAATAGGGAGTCGATACATTGTATCACTTCCTCATACGTAGCCGGTTTGTCTTCCTCAATAAGATTGACATCTTTACGAGGTGAGATCAGAAACCCATACCTCCCAGGTTGTTTTCTAAATCTTTCCAACTTACGTGGTTCTTGTGTATTTGAAGATTGTGGTGCAGTTTCATCCTTGATGAACTGTTTGTGTTCCATTAAGGAATCGGTGCCTAGAATAGTATTACTCTGATTTTCATCGAGTTTCACTTTCTTCCCACTTACCACTGCATATAGGTATTCCTCTTAGGAAAACCGCATGGCGAGCAACAATTACATTGTTCTCTTGTGAGTTGTATAAGTACTATACTTCGGTTACCCTAGGATAACCTACAAATTAGACACTTATCCGATTTGGGTTTTAGTTTGGTATCATCCAAACATATGCCCAGCATTCCTAAATCTTCATGAATGAGAAAACCTTGTTTCTTTCCTGTCCATATCTAATATGAAGTCTGTCAAACAGATTTTCATGGAACCTTATTCAAAATAAGTTTTGCACTGATTAATGCGTATCCCTAGAAGGAAAATGGTAGCTCAGAGCGACTCATGATTAACCTTACTATGTCCAACAAGGGTTTGTTTCTCTGTTCGGACACACCGTCAAATTGAGGTGTTCCGAGAGGAGTCCACTGTGAAAGAATACTATACTCTTTCAGGTAGTCGAGAAAATTTATTGCTTAAGTATTTTCCACCACGGTCTAACCGTGACGGTTTAATACTTTAGCCGGCCTGTCTGTCTACTTCGTATCGAAACTCTTTGAATTTATCAAAAGTTTCCGATTCGTGTTTCAAAAGAAACACATAACCATAACGCGATGCCACATCCGTAAAGGTTACGAAGTGTTCATATCCACCTCTAGCCTAGCTAGATATGGGCCCACTTACGTCACTATGAACGAGGGCTTACAGATCGGTGGCACTTACACTTTTACCAAGTAAAAAGTGTTTTAGACACTTTGCTTAATAAACTAGATTCGTAGACATCATTTGATTAGAATCAAATTCGTCCTAGTACCCACTCTTCAAAAGTGTGGATATACGAGTCTTGTTTAATGTGTCCCAAACAACAATGCCACAAATAAATCTCATCTGATTTATTCTGTTTGAGCTATTTGTTTGTCGTGTTATACGTTTGAGATTCATTTATATTCAAAATATAAATACTGTTATTCACATCTAATGTGTTTATATCTCATATCATCTTTATAAAATAAAACACTTTAGTGTTCTAGAATATAAAGGTATACCCGCAATGGGTTAAACTTAGATATAGAGATAATATTTCTAGTCAAATTAGGTACATTTTAACAGTCTCCTAATTTAAGTACACACCCGAAGGGTAGTTCCTAAACTTAGGTTTCTACGGTTAAAACAGCGACTCTCGTCCCGTTTCCGATTCACAGATCAATCTCAACTGAAATCATTATCCTGCTAATCAGCAGATTCCGCACATCAGTACATATCTTATGTACCACATATAGTATCAAAAATCCAATTTTGAAACTAATAGCGAACATGTTTATGACAAACTTACTTGAAGTCGGAGCCTTGCCCATCTTCTCTTCCTTCATGTCTGCCTTGTCCATACGGCAGTCACGCTTCCAGTGACCCCGTTTGCCACAGTTTAGGCAGACATCTTGGGATATGTCATTTGTCTTCCTAGAAGACCGTCATGATTTTGCCTTTGCCCCTTTTAGAAGCTCTGGCTCTGGCTCATTGAGCATAGCCATCAACTCTCCAAGAGTTTACTCTTGGTTCATAATAAACCTGCCTCAGCTTTCGGGTAGAGACTATAAGATCAAATCTTTGGTAGTCTCGGCCACGTAGGTAATGCCCAGCTAACCTAGCTGATCGATGTCAGCAATCATCTGCGACACCTAGTGCTCGACAGATGTACCCTCTGACATACATGAGCGAAAAAACTTCTTTTGCAATTCATACTTCTAAGATCTAAGAATAGATCTATGAAGATCTTTAATTTCATCGTCATGGTACAAGGATCTAATCCTTAATTTTGACGACGGAATTAAAGAGTCATTGCAGTAAGCATAAAGGATTGGGCACTAAAGTTATCATCACATGAATCTTCCAAAGATCATGTTCTACTATTTGCTCAACTCTGGGCTTCGGCCCAATAGGTTGTTTTATCAAATAGAATAACTTCTCAGTTCCCAGGACTATCCTGAGGTTTTATTCCTAATTTGAAAATTAAAGCCGCTTAAAGAAATTTTCTCCCAGGATTATGTTTTAAACGCTAATCTTTCAGTTATCTTGATTGCTATAGTCCAACTATCCAATCAACGATTTCGGGTACTATTGAATATAATGATTACTATAGTCTAACTATATAATCAACTATAATTTAATTGGTTAAATTCAAATATATTGATTACTATAATCCAATTTTATAATCAACTATAAATTGAAATAGTTTGAATACAGTCCAACTGTTTAATTTAAAACAACAATAAAATATTAGTCCAACTAATAAATATTTAAGTAATGACGAAAAATGAAATGAGCGCGTATTGGCAAGTATCTCGAAGAAATTACAAATTTAATACTTGCCTCCCACTATTTTTCGACGAGCCTCTAACCCTCTGTTGAGTACTCGGGAAATCTAGTTTCCTAGTGGGCTAGGATCCCGTTAAATAACACACAACCTTGACTTTGGCCAACAAGCTGTATGATATTTAACTAGGTAGATCTCTAAGATCAATTGGATCTCATCCAATTCCTAGATCCAGTAGGTGGACATCCAAATCCGAAACATATATCTAATATATGCCAATATATCCAATATATTCCCTAACCTTTTTCCTCTGAATCAACTAAGCCTTGTCTTTGGCACAACAAACTTAATGATTCCAGTTAAGTGGGACCCATTGACCTTGGAAAGCTTTGTAATCGATGTCGATGGACAAGAAGTGATCTTGACTTTGGCCAACAAATCACAACTTGGACAAGACATGCGATATGGAACAAAGCCTTCATGAATCAAACACATCCACGATGGACAAAGGTCTTGACTTTGGCCAACAAACCAGTGCCAATCTTAGATCTTGAGAATGAATAATTCAATGGAAGGAAAAACGCTTAATATTTGTTGAGGGTTTTTCGCGTAATTGGCAACCAATTAATTATCTTTAATTAGGTCTCATCATACACCCTTAAACATGCATTCTAAAAGCATAATAAGGCGTGATAAATAAATTAAAAGATAATGCGGATGGATATAAAATCAAAATAAATCTGTTCCTAAACAAATCTCTCCATTTCATCTCTCCCGCTAGGACAAATCTTACTTCTACCCAATTACATAACACTTCTAAAGAAACCTCATTTACATTGAGGGGAATAGGTGAGAAGAGAAATACAAAGAATCAAGAGGTAATAGGCTGGACACGCAGGTCCACTTTAATAAATTCTAAATTTATTACAATAATTTCCAAAATTGCCCTCACCCATCTAATATCCATCTGATATACATTATTCATACATCACATCCATGTATTCACACAAACATGTTATCAATCAATCTAATCCAATTAATTAATCTGAAATTAATGACCATCCAATGTTCAAACAACGATTTGATTTGCGCGAGTCCGACTCGTTTAAGAATAAGTACTCAAAGTACGAATTCTTAAATTATATTAAACAACAATATTAAATCCAATTTAATTTGTATTCAATACTAATTCTATATTTAATTCCAAATTAAATAATTACACTTTATTAATGAGCCTTTGCGACTTAGATTCTAAATCTAATATTTACGGGTCTCAAAGCCCAATTAACATCCAATGTCAATTTAATTAAAGTCCAATGGGCTTTCAATTAATTTATAAGGCATGGACTTTGGCAACCAAAGCCTAATAAGGAATCACCCTTTGCCAAAAATATATTTAGGCCCATTAGGCCCAATTAAATTTTTAAAGGCCCATTTAATCATATTTGGACTTTATGGAAATGGTTTTAGGCCCAATTGGATCCAACCAATTAACCTAAACTAAACTTGGCCCAACCAAGCCCATTAAGCCCAAATACATCTTTATTAGGCCAATTCCAAATTTAGCCCAACTAATTAAATTCCAATATCCCAAATATCATAATTTAATCAATTAAAGTGCATTAGCCATAATTAATTAGTAAAATTAACATTTCCAAAATACCAATTACACTAATTAATCATGCTTTATTATATTCAATTCATGTCCAACATAATTGAAACAAAATCAACTCATTACATGCTATATTGCTCACGACATTTTAGGGTTTTATAAATCCGATTTCGATTTTAATCCAATTAAATCCTAAATCAATTTATCCCATGTCTTTCAACTCATCCAATGATCAAAAGAACAAAAATACCATAACTTAGGGCATATCACATATTCGGCCAAGCCAAATTTTTGGGGAAAAAATAATTCAATTCAATTTTCATCAAATTGATCATGCATAATTCTAAGTTATCATCATTCAAGCATACTCAAACAATCAATTTTATCAAATCATGCTCAAATCAATTTTAACCAAATTTTACCCTAATTCCATTTCATGCTTAATAACCCTCTGATACCATTGTTGGGTTTTCTAGGTCAAACCAAGATCAATTAAGCATATGAAATGTGCGAATACATCAAAGTAAAGTAGCGGAAATACTCACTTTGATCGGCTTTTGGATGCGATGAACACAAAAATTTTCTCCATGGATGATTCAGCCAAGCTCATTGGTGTGATCTTCAATCCAAGCTTCAAGCTTTGTTGTTGATTCCATGCTCAAGGATTGGTTTCCCCACCTTTGTAAGACTCCTTGATGTGCTAGCATATTTGATTTTGAAGCAAAATCAAGAAGAAATGAGCCCCAGGCTCACGACAACAATGAGAGAAAAATGAGAGGGCCATTCGACCATGGTGAGAAAAGAAAGAGAAGAAGATGTGTGTTGTGTGTTTTTGGTATTTTGTTTTCTAAAAACATATACCAAAAATCCTTATTAAATTTTGGTAAAAGCTTTTCCAAAAAGCAAAAAATAATTTTGGAGGCAAAATGACATTTATTGCCCACAACCACCACTATCATGAATAGTGACTAGTTGCCAATCACCAAAAGGTGACTTGACATCCATCACTAAAGTGACAGGTGATGTGACAAACGATGTGACTTGTGGCCGCACATAATTCAAAATCGGAGTGGCCTCGCAAACACATTCCGGGCTCGGGTTCGTTAATTCCGAATTAACGAATTTTCCGTTGCGACGTAATTAAATCAAATTTAATTAAATAATTTTGCCTAGCAAAATTACTATTCACGTCGTTAGCGAATTAATTCTAAATTAACTCGTTTGCCCAAATTAAAATCTAATTTTAATTCCGCGTCGAAATCTAATTTCGTATAATATATCGAATATATTATTTTATCGATTAATTCCAAATTAATCGTTCTCTCTCTTTTAATTGAATTTTATCCCAGATAAAATTCTCCGTAATTAATCATAGATTAATTTTCTCTCTCTTTTAATTAATCCCAGATTAATTATGTGCGAGTCATACATCATCGGTGAATCTTCGGGAAGCGACCCATGAGATCCCTGGATATGTTGGCAGTAAATCCGGTCATCAGACTATCCGAACACGTACGTACCTAGTACTACATTTTTTTACCGATTTACAAGACATGGTTGGCTTCTAGCAAAGCACCGTGCCGACCCAATTCTCCAGAAATATTCTTAAAGGAATATGTAATCTGTATCAGGCGTAGTATACGTGGTATTGCGTATTTCGATCCAGTATCAGATGTCACGTGCTAGGCCTGGAGCTGGAATTGTGTCTGCCCCGTACGAAGCACATATCAGATCTTTGGTAACTAGTCTCTATAATCGGATAAACATGACCTAGTCATATTATCCCGATAGCTGCAACATACAAGAGTACCAGTTCCTTATCCTACGTGACCATCATCTCCATATGACTGGAGTGATACTTCCATCTTGACATCACACCCAATACACTACGATTCTCAATATACCCAGAAGAGGCGTACACATAACCTGTTAAAGCCCTGGTTGACCAAAACCAAAGTATATTGATTGTCGCAAGTATTAGCGATGCAAGTCTCAGGTTAAGACCAAATACATCTACCCTGATTCGGACTTCCATAGACACATAGTCATACTACCAATGGAATTCCGAGGGGTCTATCCAGAGCGAAGCTGTTTCCGTACCATCGGTAAACACAACCTCCTATTACACTTGCATAAGTATCCAATACTTAAATATATGAGAACTATGCCGTTATGCTCCCATAACACGCACAAGTGCAATACTAGTCTATTCCGCATTATCGATGTCCAGTCTCAATAATACTACGACTAGGGATATTTAATGATTAAACCTTAGTGTATTAATACTGTCTCATATCTTATTAATCTGAAACTAATCATATGGACTTTATCATTTATATATCCCGGTAATCCAATTACAAATGATAAAAGAGCAATTTCCTTTGTCACATAGTTAATTTTTATAACAACACCATATTATGTACAAATAGTGATGCTATGGGTCATAATTGTCCAACACCAACTATTATGAATCACTCGTGAGTCATTCAGTATTTACTTCAACGAATACCCACATGTTTATATGAGCTTCCAAAGTTCATGGTACATCAGGTTAAACCATTGGAACTCAGATTAAAATATACGACATATGCTAGTCTTATAGGTTATAGGAATTCGACCGTATTCCAAAACCAACGACCATGAATATTTACTTTAAGAAAGTTTAAAATAGTAATACAATCCCAATGTCAGACCACCTAGTGTCCAATATTACTACAAGACTATTATAAGGTCGATGTCATTCTTAACATATTTATACATTTATCTAATATGTAAAATGACATTGCCATAAATAAGGTTTGAAATGAAAATATATTTATTTTATTAATAAATAATAAAATGTACAATATATTATTCGGATTGGCGCTCCAAGCACCAACTCTAACAAACTCCCACTTGCTTAGTTCCAATCCAGATGGTACCGTAGTCCCATCTCCTCCCCATGTTTATCGAATAACTTATGAAGTAAAGCTTTAGTAAGAGGGTCTGTTATGTTGTCTATTCCTCAAACCTTCAAGACTACTATATCTTTACGTTCAATAATCTCTCTAATCACGTGATATTTCCTTTCCACATGTTTAGACTTGGAATGCACTCTAGGCTCATTAGCCTGCGCAATGACTTCCCTATTATCACAGTACAGTGGGATCGAATCCGTAATACTAGGCACAATGTCAAGTTCTATGATAAAATTTATAATCCAAATAACTTCTTTAGCAGCTTTTGAAGCCGCTATAAATTTCGTCTCAGTGGTGGAATCAATTGTTGAGCCTTGCTTTGAACATCGCTAACTAACTGCATCGCCATTCACGTTAAATATGTATCCGGCTGTAGACTTTCTATCATATGGATCTCCCTAGATGTCAGAGTCTGTATAACCCTTAACTTGTAGCTCATCTTCTCCATATATTAGAAATTTATCTCTAGTTCCCTTAAAATATTTCAGGATATGTTTCTAACTCTATAAGCTTTCTAACTCTATCCAGATACATTCTTATTCCTAGTATATATGAAGCTTCACCCATGTCTTTCATAGAGAAGTTCTTGCAAAGGTAGGCTTTCACACTTTGCATCAATCCTATATCATTTCCAATGATAAGGATGTCGTCTACATACAAAACTAGGAAAACTATCATGCTCCCACTAGTTTCTTTTAAACACACGGTTCTTCTTCGTTCTTGATGAATCCAGATAATCTAATTATCTCATCAAAACGACTATTCTAGCTTCGGGATGCCTGTTTAAGACCATAAATAGACTTTTACAGCTTACAAACCAAGTTTGAAGTCTCACTGGATACGAAATCCTCTGGCTGTTCCATATAGATATCCTCCTCAATGAATCTATTTAGGACATCGGTTTTCACATCCATCTGTCATATCTCATAATCGTGATATGCATCAATGGCTAAAAGAATCTTAATGGATTTTAGCATGGCTACTGGAGAAAAAGTTTCCTCATAGTCAATCCCAAGACATTGAGTGTAACCTTTCGCTACCAGACGAGACTTAAAAGTTTCCACCTTTCCATTGGGCCCTCGTTTCCTTTTATAAACCCATTTACAACCAATAGGTTTAACTCCTTCAGGAAGTTCAACCAAGTCATAGACTTGATTGTCATGCATAGAATCCATTTCGGATTTCACGGCTTCCAGCCATTTTCCCGAATCGATATCCAATATCGCTTCTTTATACGTAGTCAAATCTGTTTCCTCCAAGTTGTAGATCCTTCACCTAGTTGGATCTCTGGTTCCATCTCAGGTTCCTTACTGTTGGGATCAAACTCATCAAGTTCAATATTTCTACAGTTCCTACTATTTCTCAAAAATTCATTTTCAAGAAAAGTGGAAAAATGAATAACAAATACATTTCGTTGCTCAGAATCATAGAATTGATATCCCAAAGAATTTTCAGGATATCCAACTAACCTATATTTATACACATTGAGTGCTAGTTTATCCCGCTGCACAACTCTAACGTATGCAAAACAACCCCAAATCTTATAAATATCTAAGACTTGGATTTCTACCGAACCATATTTGACACAGGGTCGTAGAAACAGCTTTCGATGGAACCCTATTAAGTATGTGGGTAGCAGTAAGTAAAACGTAACCCCAAAGGTAATATGGAAGATCTGTATAACGCATTATAGATCACACCATATCCAATAAAGTATGATTTCTACGCTCAGACACACCATTGTGTTGAGGTGTTCCTGGTGGACTATATTGGGAAAGAATTTCATTCCCCCTTAAATAACTTATGAATTCGTCACTCATGTATTCGATCTGATCGAAGGCACTTGATGAATTTACCGGTTTATGTTTCTACTCCATTTCAGAATATTTTGAACTTGTCAAATATTTCCGATTTATGTTTCATCAAATAGAAATATCCATATCTTGACTTATCATCCGTGAAAGTCACGAAGTATATTGAACCATCATGAGCGACATGATTCAATGGACCACACACATCACTGTGTATGAGCTCCAATAAATCTTTAGCACGGTGTCCAACACCTAGTAATGGGGCCTTTGTCATCTTTCCTTGGATACATGACTCACAAATTGGATAAGGATCTAAGGTAAAATTTTCAATCAAACCATCATTTACCAATTTTGATAGATGTCTAACACCTATGTGTGGGGTTTTGAGCGGCAATTCGGGTAAACGCAGCTGAACGCAGAAAATCAAAATTTTCCGATTTCAATAATTTTTCCTGGTTACTCAATACTTAAAAACTGATTTTTTTACCCAAAAATCAGATTTTTCGTAAATTGCCGTTTAGCCCCTAAACTTTATATGTTAATCATTTTAGTTCTAAATTGTCAAATACAATTCTAATTGATTCCAAATCAATCCCAAAATGATTTATACATGTCTTATACATGAAAATATAATTTTCAAATCAAGAAAACATATTTCCTTGATATTTCCGAGAGGTCCCCATATTTTCAAGGATTTACAATTTGGTTTTGTTTTGTTCAAAACATGTCAAGATCAAATCCAAAAGTTTCCAAATTTAATATACATCATATATACATCAAATTACATCACATATATGAAAAGCCTTAAATTTGGAGTGGGTTATGAACCCTAATTTTATAATTTTAATAAATTGACAAATTAACACCAAATTAATTAAATTCAACACTTTAATTCAATTCTTATCACACCAAACAAGTCTCACCATCATGAAATAACACAAGAACAATTATAAGTCATTTATGAGTGGCTAAACAACTCTAGAATGGCAACAACATTATCAAATAATGAAAAGAATACTTAATTACACCTAATACGCATTCTTTAAGTTCATACATGCTAACATCTTTCTATCAAGATCCCAACCATCAAATATCAAGCACAAAAGAGTAGGGACAGATCTAAGCTACACATATTGAAGCTTAGTATAATAGAAACATTTTTCATAAAGGAGAAAGTGAGAAAAAACTTACCAAATTTCCAAAAAATCCAAGCTTTTTCTTCTTTTTTTTTTCCCTCTCAAACTCTTCTTTGTATTTGATTAGGGTTCTTGAATTAATGAAAAAAAAAAGAAAACAAGGCTTATATAATTTTCCAAGATGACCGAAAATTGGAAAAATAATAATAGCCAAGTGTTTTAATTGTTATTTCAATAAAAAAGAAAATGATTTAATAAATTTGTGGTGTAAACCATTAAACAATTTAATGTTTATCACAAATAAACCAATTAAATCATGTCATTTAATCCAACCAAAATTGGCCATTTAATCCAATTAAATTTTACCAATTAGCTTACTTTAATAAACTAAAAGATATTTATCATTTAATTAATTTAATTATTCAACATTTGAATAATCAAATAATTAAATACAAATATCTTAAATATATGTATTATATTTACATTAAATAATCAAAATACATATATTAATATTAAATGTCAAATATCACAATTCGACATTTGATAAATGGCCAAAAGATCTCAAACGCATGTATTTTTGTTTAACCGTTAAACGACTTATAAATAATTAGTATTATTTATAAAAGTTGCCCTAGTACTCTACGAGTATATTTCATTAGTGAGACTCTAGGTTTAGGTATATCTGTCACGAAATCCAATTTCGTGTCCATAATTTACCCACCCGTAAATTATGACGAACTCAGATAAACTCTCTGAACCATACATGTCGAGGTCATTGCATACGTATAATCCTTCCGTCACAGGTATCCGGATTATCCCAGAGATATAGATATAAACGTCAAATCTCTATAGGTATAATCCCATTGACGATTCTATTAGAAATCTCTTAATAGCACTTAGAATTTTATTTCTACAGTGTACCACAGACCTATGGATTTAACAGATCGCTAATTCCATAATGGATACCTATGCTCTGTACACAGAACTGACGGATCTTATCTTGATACGCACAAGATATCCTGAGGATCAGTTCACACCCAACGAACAGGCAGAGGTCTGATCTAAATAGATCGGTGACGTGACTGTCATCAAAGTGTGGATGATACCTCATACATCCACAGTGGTATCTCAAGTTGAAGGATCATTATGCTCACTCAACCCGAGAAGATTCTTATTGACGTTGGTGTACCATCTATTAAGAATCTTCAGTGAGTTGTTCAATGTTTATCCGATATAAACACCTACATGTCTATACGAGTCTCCCGAGACTCATGGTTCATTGAGAAACCATTATAATCCAACATTCCAATATACGACACGTACCGATCTCAACGGGTTTACTTACTGACCAAGTAATTGTAAACTTTGACCATAAACAATTAAAAAATGATACTGTTATGATACTGCTCAATTTCAGTTATGACATTTTTGCAATTGTATCATAACCAATCACTCTATGGCCATTTACGTCTTTGCCATATAATAAAATAATTTATATTATAGAAACTGTTTATTTTATTCACTAATAAAATATTTACAAGAGTATTTACGGGGAAATACATAAGAAATTGGCTCTTAGAGCACCAATCCTAACACTATGTGTCCCAATCTCACATGCCATAATTCAGTATTATTTAATTTAGATCTTCTACTTGTATTTTCCTCTACATTAAAGACATCTCTATATGTTTCCAAAATATAGTGACCGTTAGATAAAGAATATTCACATATCAAATTTTTGTCTTTATCATATAAACATAAAGTTCTATCCTTAATGTTTATTTTATATCTCTCTTTATCTAATATCGACAATGATATTATTTTTCTGATAAGGGAGGATACATAATAACAATCATGTAAATCTAATTGACATCCATTAGGGAGATCTAGAACAACTGTTCCTATGGCCTTGACAGCAATGTCTCGTCATTTTCAACTCTAAGCTGGATCTCCCATTTGTTCAACCTTATTGTAACCCTCATGACTTGCATTGAGTTGCAAATATAAGTAGGACTGCCAGTGTCTAACACCCATCCACTATTTGCATATGAGGCTAATAAGATGTCAATAGTAGGAAAAATACAAAGCGTACCTGAGGGTCCTATATTTCCTTTCAGTTTTGGACAGTCATTCTTCCAATGTCCAGACTTCTTGCAATATAGACATTCATGACGAGCTACATGCGGCCTTGCAGTTTTGAGTTTCTTGGAGTTTTTCTTTGAAATCTTTTTCTTTCCTATTTTGATTTTTTTTGACTTCTTAAAAGTCCTTGAAGAGCTTGCTCCACCATGAAGGTACAAAATATGATTGTTTTTCTTCAAGTCATGCTCCGTCGTGAGTAACATGTTATAAAGTTCTTCAAAGCTAGCTTGCATCGAATGCATATGGAAGTTTAACACAAAACAATCATAAATACCGGGAAAAGAAGACATAATCAAATTATGGCCAAGCCTTTCATTAATCACAATGTCCCGTCGTTCCAAATATCAGATATTGTCGACCATATTCAAAACATGAATGCTGATAGCTCCTCCATCCTTGAGTGTAGCATGAAATAATTCCTTAGACCTCTGATATTGTTAGGTTTTATCTAGGTCCCAAGATCAAACAAGCAATGAAATACATGTGTGAATACATCAAAGGAGGTAGCGGAATACTCACATCGATCGGTTGAGACGAATCGGCAACAAACAAAATAAGTTTGGGCTCTCAAGTGGCGCCAATCACTGCAGTTCACTGCCCTCCAAATCAGAATTTTGAGCTGCGAAAATGAGCTCCAAGATCGCGTCAAACGAATCCCGACTCATGGGTGAACCTCCCTACCACATTCGCATATCTCGTAGTGTGCTAGCACTTGCGGTTTTCGCCACAAAAACCCAACTCTTGCCTCCTCATGCTCACGGTTTTTGTGTGAAACCAGTGAGTGTTTTTGCCCAAATGGGCGTGAGTTGGAAGAGAGAAATGAGAGAGAGAAGAATGTTGTGTAATTGGTTGGTAAAACCTTTTCCAAAAAGGTTTATATATTTTTCATAAAATATACAAAAAGCATTTACCAAATAATAATCAAAAATAAAATGGTAAATACTCCCACCAACTTTCACTATTTCAACCACACACATCAACTATTCATTGTCACTTTATAAAAGTGACTTGATCTGTGTCAATCACTCAATCAATCAATCACATCAATCAATCATCAATCACTCAAAGTGACTTTTGATTTGACGCTTGATGTGACGAATGATTTGACGCTTGATGTGACTTGTGTTGCCGCACTCGAATTCGAAATACAAATGCGCTCGCAATCACACTCGGGCTCGGGTTCGCTAATTCCTAATTAGCGAATTTTCCGTTGCGTCGTAATTAATGATTACGCCTAGCGAATTCACTATTCACGTCGCTAACGAATTAATTCTAAATTAATTCGTTTGCCCGAATTAAAATCTAATTTTAATTCCGCGTCGAAATCTAATTTCATTTAATATATCGAATATATTAATTTACCGATTAATTCCAAATTAATCATTCTCTCTCTTTAGACGATATTTTATCCTAGATAAAATATCTCCGTAATTAATCCTAGATTAATTTTCTCTCTCTTCTATATAATCCCAGATTATTTAAGAGTGCGAGTCATACGTCATCGGTGGATTATTGGGAAGCGACCCATGAGATCCCCGGATAAGTCGGCAGTAAATACGGTCGTCGGAGTATCCGAATCACGTACGTACCAAGTACTACGTTCTACCGATTTACGAGACAAGGCCGACTCCTAGCAAAGCACCAAGTCTACCGAATTCTCCGGTCATATTCATCTAAGAATATTTAAGATCTATATCAAGCGTAGTATACCAAGTATCGTGTATATCGGCCCAGTATCGGATAGTCACGTGCTAGGGCTGGGGCTGGATAAGTGTCTGCCCCGTCCGAAGCACATGTCGGATGTCTGGTAACTAGTCTCTATAATCGGATATACATGACCTTGTCATAATATCCCGATGGCCGGCCAGCACTTAAGAGCACTAATACCGTATCCTGCGTGACATCATCTCCACTATGACTGGAGTGATACTTCCGTCTTGACATCACACCCAATACTCTACTACGATTCTCAATATACCCAGCATTGGCGTACACAGAACTGGTTAGAGTCCTAGACGACCTCAACTAAAGTATATTGATTGTCGTAAGCATTAGCGGTGCAAGTCTCAGGTTAAGACCAAATACACCTACCCTGATGTCGGACTCCCATAGACACATAATCATAATACCAATGGGTTCCGAGGGGTCTATCCAAAGCGAAGCTGTTTCCCGTACCATCGGTGAAACACAACCTCCTATCGCACTTGCATGAGTATCCAATACCCAAATATATGAGAACTATGCTGTTGTGCCCTCACAACGCGCACAAGTGCAATACTAGTATTCCGCATTATCGATGTCCAGTCTCGATAATACTACGACTAGGGATATTTAATGATTAATCCTTCGTGGACTGATACTGTCTCATATCATCTCAATCCATGAACTAATCATATGGACCTCTCTTCATTTATATATCTAAGGTGATCTAATCACAAATGATGAGAGTGCAATTTCCTTGTCACATAGTTAATTTGTACAACAACACTATGATCTGTACAAATAGTGACGCTATGGGTCATATTATCCAACAATCTCCCACTTGGCACATAGCCAGTCACTCAAGTGTCGTACACCCGAACTATGTACGGTTTGCTCAAATTGCTGAGAAAAGGTTTTCGTCAGCGGATTTGCATGATTATCGTCTGATGCGATTTATACGATCATCACATCGTCACGATGTATGATCCGAACGAATCAGATGAATATAGAAGTATATATCTGGATCGTCGATGAGACCTTTAATTCTTTAGCCTTGTGCTGACGCCTAGCTCAGCTGCTAACAGAACTATATCTAATCTAATTAGATTTATTATCGACCCAAATGGCTTCTATTGCTGCCTCAGCCGCAGCAATAATCCGCATTTGTTGTTTATTCGGCAACAGTATCTTGCTCGGAAGATTTCCAGCTCACTGTCCCGTTATTCAAACTTTATAGTACCGCAGTATTTAACTGTTTGGAAACTTGCGGCAGTGATCTCAGTCACTTCAAGTTCTCTTTCTCCATAGTTTTAGACAGCATCTTTAGTTCTCTAAGATACTAACAGATGTTCTTAACTTCAATCCAGTGACTATCACTTGGATTGACCCGACTGTGATTCCATATGTTCGAAGCGTATGAGACACCATATCAAGTACATTTTAAATGTACAATTTCCCAGAGAGTGTTAACAACTCCAAATCTATCCCAGTAGATCTTTATTCCTTGAATAAATGTTGTTACTCCCCAGAATTCTACGAGAATTTCTATGAAAGCCAAGCTTTCACCAATTGCTTTATGGGAATTTCATTATCAGTGCTCTCCCACTAACCTCCTTATATACACAGAATCATTTCGTTTTGAGTCAAATCATAAACCATTATGATTATTTCAAAACGACAGTTCCAAGAACCTTATGCTTGCTTTAATCCAAACATGGATCGAATAACCCGCAAACCTTGTTTGTTGGTTATAAAACGACAAAATCGTCAGGATGTTGAAAATATCCTCCAAAAGGTTTCCGTTTAAGGAAAGCGATTTTGATCTTTAACTGACACATTTCATAAATGTACAGTTTCTCAGCAAGCATTATCCAAATGGATTTACCATGGCAACAGGTAAAAGGTTGAACCGTAATCAACACAATGTTGATAACGATACCTTTGCGTCATAAGCCTAGCTTTGTACGTTGGTATGTTGCCATCCATGTATGTCTTCCTGGAAGACGTTTACAGTACCGATAGGCACAATGCCTTGCGGTACAACAACTAGTATCCAAACATAGTTGTTATACATGGAATCCATTTCAAACTTATGGCACTTTGCCATAATAGGGAGTCGATACCTTGTATCACTTCCTCAAAACGTAGTCGGTTGGTATACCTCTATAAGATTGACATCTTTAAGGGGTTACATCAGAAACCCATACCCCAGGTTGTTTTATGATTCTCTCCGATCTACGCGGTTCTTGTGTATTCGAAGATTAATGGTTTAGTTTCATCCTTGATGAACTATTTATGTTCCATTACGGACTTTGTGCCTTGAACAGTATTACCCCGATTTTCATCGAGTTTTACTGTCCTCCCACTTACCACTGCATATCAGTATTCCTCTTAGGAAAATCGCATGGCGAGCAACAATCACATTGTTCTCTTGTGAGATTATAAGTGCTATACTTATGGTTTTCCCTAGGATAACCTATAATTGGCACTTATCCAATTTGGGTTCTTAGTTTGGTATCATCCAAACGTTATGCCCGGCATACCCAAATTATTAGGAATGAGAAACCCTGTTTCTTTCCTGTTCTATCCTATATGATATCTGTCAAACAGATTTATATGGAACCTCATTCTAAATAAGTTTTGCACTGTAAATACATATCATGTTGAAGGAAATGATAGCTCAGAGCGACTCGTGATAAACCTTATCATGTCCAACAAAATTCGGTTTTCAGTTTGGACACACCGTCAAAGTGACGTGTCTCGGGAGGAGTCCTCATCTTAAAGAATATCGTACTCTTTCATGTATATATGAAACTTACTGCTTAAGTATTTTCCTTACGGTCTTACCGTGAGGGCATAATACTATAGTCGATCTGTTTATCTACTTCGTGTCGAAACTCTAATAGTTTCCGATCTGTGTTCTTCAAAAGACACATAACCATAACGTGATGCCACATCCGTTAAGGTCACGAAATATTCATGTTCACATCTAGCCTAGCTAGATATGGGCCCACTTTCTTCACAATGAATAGGGCTAACAGATCGATGGCATTTTCACACAATTACCAAGTAAACAGTGTTTTAGGTACTTTACCTAATAAACTAGATTCGTAGACTTTATTTGAATAGTCAAATCAGTCCTAGTACCCACTCTTCAAAAGTGTGGATATACGAGTCTTGTTTTATTGTGTCCAAGACAACAATGCCACAAATAAGTCTCTACTTGATCAAATCAATATGAGCTATTTATTTTCATTTTATATGTTTTGAGATTTTAATTATATTCAAAATATAAATTCTGTTATTCACATCTAATGTGTTTATCTCAGTATCATCTTTATATAATGAAACACTTAGTGTTCTAGAATATAAAGGTTTATCCATAATGGATTAAACACTGATATAGAGATAATGTCTCTAGTCAAACTAGTTACATTATAACAATTCCTAATTTAAGTACACACCCGAAGGGTAGTTCCTAAACTTAGGTATCTACGGTCGAAACAAACAGCGACTTTCGTCCCGTTTCCGATTCGCAGAGCAATCTCAGCTTGAAGTCAGTATCTTGCTCAAGCAGATTCTGAACATCAATACATATATTTTATGTACCACACTAAGTATTTAAAATCTAATTTCAATACTAGTAGTGAACATAACTTTGACAATCATTTTTAAAGTCAGAGCCTTGCCCTTTCTTTAATTCCTTCGTGTCTGCCATATCCAAATGGTAGTCATTTTGGGATATGTCAATTATCCTTTTCAATATTTCAGGAACCTTAGGCCAAGCCTTGGGTTTTTTTAGAATATCGAAACAATGTGCACCTCGTGCTACATGCCCAATTGCAAACTTTGACTTTATCTCCTCTAGAATAGTCAATTAATTCTCCAAGAATTATAAATTACAATTTTAATACTTCTTAAATCTAAAATTAGATTTATGACAAGTATATTAAATTAAGCACTAAAGTCATCATCACATAAATCTTCCAAAGATTTTATGCTCTACTTATTTTGCTTAATTTTGGGCTTAAGGTATAATAAGTTATTTTATCAAAAAGTAACCTATTATTTATTCCCAATTTGAAAATTAAATCATTTAAAATATTTAATCCCAGATTATATTTTAAATATCCAACTTTTCAATTCTTTCTTGATTTCAATAATAGTCCAACTATTTAATCAATTATTAGTGGTACTATATATTATAATGATTATAATAGTCCAACTATATAATCAAATATAATCCAAATTAATTAACCTCAATTACATTGATTACTATAATCCAATTATAAAATCAACTGTAAACTGAAATTAATTATTCAAATATATTGATTAATATAATCCAATTATATATAATCAAGTATAATACAGTCCAACTGTTTATTAAAACAACATTAAATATTAGTCCAACTAATACTTTTAATGAACGAGTGATATTTGTTTGAGCGCGTATGGCGAGTAATTGAACGAATATTGCAAATTCAATTCTTGCCTCCCACTATTTTTCGTCGAGCCTCTAACCCTCTGTCGAGTACTCGGGAAACCGTGTTTCCTAGTGGGCTAGGATCCCGTTAAATATCACACAATCTTGACTTTGGCCAACAAATTGTATGATAATTAACTAGGTAGATCTCTAAGATCAATTGGATCTAATCCAATTCCTAGATCCAGTAGGTGGACATCCAAGTCCGAAACATATATCTTATATATGCCTATATATCTAATATATACCCTAACCTTTTTCCTCTGAATCAACTAAGGCCTTGGCTTTGGCACAACAAACCTAATGATCCCAGTCAAGCGCGGACCCATTGACAATGGAAGCTTCGTAATCAATGTCGATGGACAAGAAGTGGTCTTGACTTTGGTCAACAAACCACAACTTGGACAAGACACCAATATGGAACAAAGCCTTGTGATTCAAACACATCTTCGACGGACAAGGGCTTGACTTTGGCCAACAACCCATGCCAATCTAGGATCTTGAGCAAGAATCGCTCAATGGAAGGAAAAGACGCATGATATTTTAATGAGGGCTTTTCGCGTGCAAATTGGCTACCAATTTCATTATCTTTGTTAAGGTCTCATCATCATACACCCTTAAACATGCATTCTAAATACATAATAAAGCGAGTATGAAAATAAATAATAATGATATGCGGATGGATACTTAACATATTGATCTAGATCAAATCTCTCACTTTCTCACTCTAGCTAGCACTTGTATTACTTCTACCCGTTACACTACACTTCTAAAGAAACCTCATTTACATTGAGGGGAATAGGTGAGAAGAGAATACAAAGAGAATAGAGGTGATAAGGCTGGACACGCAGGTCCAATTTAATAAATCGAATTTATTACAACAATTTCCAAAATTGCCCCACCCGACTAATATCCATCCGATATACATTATTCATTCATCACAACCACGTATTCACACAAAGCATGCTATCAATCAATCTAATCAAATTAATTAATCTGATAATTATGTGATCATCCAATGTTCAAACAACGATTTGATTTTGGTCGAGTCAAACTCGTTTTGCGAATAAGTACTCAAAGTACGAATTCTTGAATTAAATTAAACTACATAATTAAATCCAATTTAACATGTATTTAATACTAATTCACTATTCAATTCCAAATTAAATATTACACTTTATTTATTAAACCTTTAACGACTTAAATTCCAATTTAATCGCGTCGGGTCTCAAAGCCCGATTAACGTCCAACGTCAATTCAATTCAAGTCTAATGGGCTTTAATTAATTTCTATAAGGCGTGGGGCTTCGGCAACCAAAGCCCAATCAAGGAGTAACCCCATAAGCCCAGAAATCAATTTAGGTCCATTAGGCCCAATTAAACTTTAAAGGTTTATAAGTTGCATTTGGGCTTATGGTAGTGGTTTTGGGCCCAATTGGATCCAATCCATTTGGCCTAAACCCAACTTGATAAAATCAAGCCCAATAAGCCCAATTACAACTTAATAAGCCCAAATCCAATTTAAAGGCCTAATTCATTAAATTACACAAATCCAATTTCGCAATTTAATTACCTAAAGTGCATTACATGATTAATCACCCAAATCAATATTTCTAAAATATCAAATTAGTCCAATTAATCATGTTCATTATTATCATCACATGTCCAACACATAATGAAAAATCAAACCCATTACATGCTTCTTAGTCTCGGCCAATGAGGGATTTTGTGTCCGATTTGGTTTCAATCCAATCGAACCCACAATCGACATTAATCAACATCCTAAATGATTTCCAACACATCCAATTGTTCAAAAATCAAAATTACCAAGACATTAGGGCATATAATTCGGCCAACATGAGGATTTTGGGGTTTTTTTATCCAATTCAAAATTAAATCCAATTCAATCTCAAATCAACATCATCCTACATCATTATAACTCATCCAATGAATTAAAATGAAAAAATCCAAGATTTCCAAATATCCATCACATTCGGCCAACACATATATTTTGGGGAAATTTGATCCAATCACAATTTCAACAAATTGATCCAATCAATCTTAAATTAAACATCATTTAAACATGCTCAATCAAACAATTTAACCAAATCATGCTCAAAATCAATTTACCCAATATTAAGCCCTACATTTTCATGCTTGAACCTATAGCTCTTGATGCCATTGTTAGGTTTTATCTAGGTCCCAAGATCAAACAAGCAATGAAATACATGTGTGAATACATCAAAGGAGGTAGCGGAATACTCACATCGATCGGTTGAGACGAATCGGCAACAAACAAAACAAGTTTTGGGCTCTCAAAGTGGCGCCAATCACTGCAGTTCACTGCCCTCCAAATCAGAATTTTGAGCTGCGAAAATGAGCTCCAAGATCGCGTCAAACGAATCCCGACTCATGGGTGAACCTCCCTACCACATTCGCATATCTCGTAGTGTGCTAGCACTTGCGGTTTTCGCCACAAAAACCCAACTCTTGCCTCCCTCATGCTCACGGTTTTTGTGTGAAACCAGTGAGTGTTTTTGCCCAAATGGGCGTGAGTTGGAAGAGAGAAATGAGAGAGAAGAATGTTGTGTAATTGGTTGGTAAAACCTTTTCCAAAAAGGTTTATATATTTTTCATAAAATATACAAAAAGCATTTACCAAATAATAAATCAAATAATAAATGGTAAATACTCCCACCAACTTTCACTATTTCAACCACACACATCAACTATTCATTGTCACTTTATAAAAGTGACTTGATGTGTGTCAATCATTCAATCAATCAATCACATCAATCAATCAATCAATCACTCAAAATGACTTTTGATTTGACGCTTGATGTGACGAATGATTTGACGCTTGATGTGACTTGCGTTGCCGCACTCGAATTCGAAATACGAATGCGCTCGCAATCACACTCGGGCTCGGGTTCGCTATTCCTAATTAGCGAATTTTCCGTTGCGTCGTAATTAAATGATTACGCCTAGCGAATTCACTATTCACGTCGCTAACGAATTATTTCTAAATTAATTCGTTTGCCCGAATTAAAATCTAATTTTAATTCCGCGTCGAAATCTAATTTCATTTAATATATCGAATATATTAATTTACCGATTAATTCCAAATTAATCATTCTCTCTCTTTAGACGATATTTTATCCTAGATAAAATATCTCCGTAATTAATCCTAGATTAATTTTCTCTCTCTTCTATATAATCCCAGATTATTTAAGAGTGCGAGTCATACGTCATCGGTGGATTATGGGAAGCGACCGATGAGATCCCCAGATAAGTCGGCAGTAAATACGGTCGTCGGAGTATCCGAATCACGTACGTACCAAGTAGTACTACGTTCTACCGATTTACGAGACAAGGCCGACTCCTAGCAAAGCACCAAGTCTACCGAATTCTCCGGTCATATTCATCTAAGAATATTTAAGATCTATATCAAGCGTAGTATACCAAGTATCGTGTATATCGGCCCAGTATCGGATAGTCACGTGCTAGGGCTGGGGCTGGATAAGTGTCTGCCCCGTCCGAAGCACATGTCGGATGTCTGGTAACTAGTCTCTATAATCGGATATACATGACCTTGTCATAATATCCCGATGGCCGGCCAGCACTTAAGAGCACTAATACCGTATCCTGCGTGACATCATCTCCACTATGACTGGAGTGATACTTCCGTCTTGACATCACACCCAATACTCTACGATTCTCAATATACCCAGCATTGGCGTACACAGAACCGGTTAGAGTCCTAGACGACCTCAACTAAAGTATATTGATTGTCGTAAGCATTAGCGGTGCAAGTCTCAGGTTAAGACCAAATACACCTACCCTGATGTCGGACTCCCATAGACACATAGTCATAATACCAATGGGATTCCGATGGGTCTACCCAGAGCGAAGCTGTTTCCCGTACCATCGGTGAAACACAACCTCCTATTGCACTTGCATGAGTATCCAATACCCAAATATGAGAGAACTATGCCGTTGTGCCCTCACAACGCGCACAAGTGCAATACTAGTCTATTCCGCATTATCGATGTCCAGTCTCGATAATACTACGACTAGGGATATTTAATGATTAATCCTTCGTGGACTGATACTGTCTCATATCATCTCAATACATGAACTAATCATATGGACCTCTCTTCATTTATATATCTAAGGTGATCTAATCACAAATGATGAGAGTGCAATTTCCTTGTCACATAGTTAATTTGTACAACAACACTATGATCTGTACAAATAGTGACGCTATGGGTCATATTATCCAACAGATATATCTCGATTTCTTGATTTGCCTCGAATAACTCCTCGAGTGTTCTCATAATGCTCCAAGCATCCGGTACCTCTATATATTGTCTAAGAAAATCTGGAACCATCGATCCTAAAATGTAGGATTTCACCCTAAGGTTATCATCCTTCCATTTTTCAAAAGTTTCTTGCTCTTCAGAAGTGAAGTCAGTATCAATTTCAACTGGCAATAGATTGATAGTTACATAGCTTAACTTTTTAAACTCCAAGACAAGACGAATGTTTATTTCCCATTCAAAATAGTTCTCGGCTCCTTTCAATTTATTGGAATCCAAGAGTCGAGTTAATGGATTTACGGCAGCCATTTATAAGACAACAATTAAATACTAATAGAATATTTTCCATTTCAAAAAAAAAAAATAAATTGATTATGTAATTTTAAATCTATTAGTGCCCTCCTACTACTTTACGTAATTCTGTAATCTCCCTTAACGGGAAAATATAAATTTGACTATTAAAATTTCATAGCGGGAAGTGGATCCCATGACATTTACTCCAGCCTCACACTATCGACAGTCTTGGCCTTCATAAACTCATTAAATAAACCTCCAAGGTCAATCACATTCATCTGACTCCTAGTTTTGTCCTAAATCGTTTCTTATCCTCATAATAATGACAGTATTGGATTAAGAAGTATTCCAGATGTATACTTGTCAATGTACACTAATGAGCTTCGTATGTACACCCCACAATAATGACAGTATTGGGTGACTGCGTTAACTTATCACGCTACATCTAATGTTTTAGCGGAGCGACCTTAGTTCCGAGCACTTATACCCTCAAAATAATTACGGTCTTAGGCATAAGTAGTAAGAACTCATTCATCTCCGAATTGATAAGACAGACCATCCAATAATACTCCAACATTACTAATTTATTACTTAAATAAAGTAATCACCTAATCACAGGAGATTTATGACAATCAAGTCATTAACATGCTTGGGTCAAAATAAAAATTTTAATTTAATACATGTAATATATATCCATTATGACTTATGCATAATTAAATTAAAATTACAGTGGCATAGAATCAAAACACATGTGTTGTGTGGTAAAGACCTACGGTGATACCATTTTGTTGGGGCGGATGTGGAACCCTTAGGGTCGGATCCGTGCCCCGTACAACGAAAGTGGGTCTATCTAACCCATGGATATCTAGCATGGGTGTAATTTTAAAATATTTTAATGAAATACCATATTCCATTACGAGAGTTTAGGGAAAAAACGGGGATAAAACGAAGTCCCAAAAATCAAATCGACATAAAAATCAGGTCCCGCACAAAACCAAATTCAATGCCATCTTGTGCGTGTACTGCATGCTGTGTTGGCTGCATGCAGCGCTCGCTGCAGCAGCACACTGGTTTCACATTTTTTTAAAAAAAAACCTTAAACACATTTTAAAATCATCCAAATAGTTTTAATTTCAAAACCAACCACAACACTTGTTATACAACACACACACACACACACACACACATATATATATATATATATATATATATATATATATATATTATATATATATATATATATATATATATATATGATTTTCTTTAAATCAAATTACAAACCAAAATAGAATCCCACAATAAAATGACTCATGAATAATTCTAGGTCACCCAAAGGTGGTTAAGTGATTCTAGAATGGTAGCCTTAACTCCAAGCTATATCTAAAGTTCCAAACTCTAATTTTCTATCTATGTCTAACATAAACATTTTGACCCAATTACAAGCATATTGTGTTTACACTTCCAAAGCATCCTAACACAATTAATTAGCCTAATTTCGACATCAAGCTATGTTATTATGTATCTAATACATAATTCATCACTATATGTCTCACTAATGAAAACTCCTTAATGAAAAACTTAGCTTTTGGAGAATATCAAACTTACCTAGCAAGGTTGATTCAAAGATCCAATCTACTTCTCCTTATTGAAATGTTGTGGAGAAAATACAAAGTTAGCAAGCTTGACTCCAAGATCCAATCTTGATTCCAATGTTAGCAAGTTTCACTTCAAGATCCAATCTTGATTTCTCCTAAGTGAAATGTTGTAGAGATCTCACAAAACTTCTCTAACTTAGGCTAATTTCTCTAATTCTTACTTGTATCTAGCTTTATCAAGCTTGATTAAAACCTTACTCAAGCTTACTATTTATAGCAAAACTTAGACAGTTTTTAATTAATAAAAATTCTAATCAACTTTTAGGTGGGCTTAATCTAATTTGTCCAAATATGTATAATTTGGTATGAATAATCATATTTGTCTACCACTTTGATTTAATCCAATTAAATCAAGACAAAGTTTAATTAATGGATTAGTTTAATGTTTACCACTTTGATTTAATCCAATTAAATCAAGCGAAATACACCTATGATTACATATTTATAATTACCAAAATATCATTAAATGGTAGAGATATTTATGAAATTACGACAAAGCCCTTGTGTAAATTTTGATTAATCCAATTAGGTCAAAGTAAATAATCAATGTTATCTAATAATACTTGATTATCTTGGTTGATAATTATAATATCGAATATTATTTATTATCAAAACAATTGGCTACCCAAGTTCTCAACGAGTACACTTCATATTGTGGGACTCTCTAAGTTTAGACACGTTCGTCATATAATCCTAGCTAATATGTACGTAATTCAGTCACCTCCGAATTTGCGAAGAACACGAACAGCCTTTCTGAACTATACAAGTCGAGGTCATCACATATGTTTATCAATCCCTCCATCGTAGGCTATCCGAGGTTTACTTAGGAAACATATAATACACCGTCAAGCTTTCGAGACGCACATCTCATGTCGACATGTCCACGATTCTTTACAACTAATGCGATCCACCATATGTGATCAGATTTGACCAAAGTCTTTAAGAATCATGACTTAGTGATATGGATACTTAAACTCCTTATGGTACACATACGGGTCGACGAATCCTATATTGATACGCACTTGATTAATGAGTGCATCGGTCCATACCCAACGAACACTTAGAGGCCAGACCATGAAAGGTTTCTGACATACATGACATCTAAGTATGAAAGATCTCACACAAAATCAATGATATCCTATAGTTAAGAGGATCACATATGCTACTCGACTCAAGGAGATCCCTATTGATGGTGGTGTGTACTTACAAGTTACAAATATCAGAAATCACTTGTGAGTCAATCAATATTCGCTTCAACGAATACCCACATGTCTATATGAGCTTCCAAAGTTCATAGTACATCGAGTTAAACCATTGGAACTCAAATTCTAATATACGACATGTGCTAGTCTTCTAGGTTATATGAATTCGACCCTATTCCAAAACCAACGACTAGGAATATTTACTTTAAGAATAATTTATAATAGTAATACTATCCCAATGTTGGACCACCTTGTGTCCAATATTACTACAAGACTATTATAAGGTCGATGTCATTCTTAGCATATTTATACATTAATCTAATATAGAAAATGACATTATCATTAATAAGGTTTGAAATGAAAACATACTTATTTTATTAATAAATAATAAAATATACAATACATTATTTGCATTGGCGCTCCAAGTACCAACTCCAACATATATCTCCCATTACCTAGGAAAACTCTTGAGGATATCTTGCATTCATTCATTGAGAAACAAGAAGCCATCAATAACCAAAATGTGCTAAAATTGATTGATTTGAAAGATAATTTCTCCTAAATCACATCTGCAATGACCGTTAATGAGAATTGAAAGTTTCATGCACAACCACAGCTAAACCCCAAGAGTCATAAAAAATCTTATGAGGGTAGTTCTGGTAGTCAACACATAGACTTAGTCAAATTTGTTGTTATGCTTCGCAGTGGTAAGGTCATCCAAATACCTATTCTTGAACCTCATGAAGATTCAGCTTCTGAGGGTAAGGAATGGGTTGATAAACTATTATCTATTGTTGATGATAACGATTTGTCACATGTACCTCTATTTCCTCAAGCATTGAAAACAAAGTAAATTAAACCATCCCTAGAGATATATGAAATATTCAAACATGTGAATGCCAATATTCATTTGTTAGATGCCATGAAATATATACCATTTTATGCCAAATTTCTGAAAGACTTGTATACGGTTAAAAGAAAATATCAAGAAAGAAAGAAAGTTTTTCTAGCCGATAGATAAGTTAAAATACTGAAAGAAATTATGGAAAATGTGTTATTACAAGTCAATAAATTCATATATTAGTTTATTTCTTGTTTATTTCTAAGAATTGTTTATTTCTTATCCTGCGGTAATTTCTTCTTCTCTTACTAGCGACCAAGAATGAAAGTTGTGTACGAGCCAAATTTGGGCCAAAGGCTAAATCAACTTTTCATCTCGAGCCCAATATCATTCCAAACCCAAATGCCTAATAGTATACGACCCATGAGACTTAAACTATTCTTATCTAAAGCCCAACTCTTACAAATAGCCAAATTCATAGGCCAAGGATGAGCCAAGGAACTAAATACCTTCCAGGCCCACACACCAATGAGAGGCCTACCAAATAACCTCTTAACTTACCAGCTACTAAACCAAAGAAACGTCTTCCTAATGATTAATGATCCCCATATGATTAGCCATTTTTGCACTGAAAAGTTTATCCTTTAATGTATTAAATGACCCAACTCATAATAATCTATAAAAAAAAGGCAAAATTTAGAGTGAATGAGGTTTTTGGAGCTCTCATACTTGAGCTCTCAAAAGAGATCATCCTCTAAATACCGGCTCACCGCCCTCACGGCAGTCTACGGAGGTCAAGGTAACTCTGAACCTTACTCTTTCATTACTTTTCGCTCGTCTTCATTACTGATTTGAGCGTCCGAATGCCTATGACACCCACCACACTGATGGGTAGGAACTCACTGCTCACTTTACCTTTGTCTTGCAGGATTGCTAGTGCCCCATTCTACGAGTTCTCGATTGTAGACCTCAGGTAAAAAAATCGTCTATAATTTGGCGCCCACCGTGGGGCCTTAGAGATTTATAGTACACGAAGATCTCTCATTCTACAGTCCTTACAAATATAGCTACTCATGGCTTCAAACAGCGAGAAGACACCAGACCCTGTGGCCGCTCAGTTGGCCATTCTGCAAGACGGTTACGAGTTTTAGAGAAGGAGAAATCAGCCATATGAAGCTCCAATACGAACCTCCAGAAGCAGTTGGAGCAAATATCTTCTACCTCCCAACAACGCGAAGCTCCAAATCACCCTAGCAGTCTTACCATTCGGTCCAACCTATTGGAGGCATTCAACAATATAGTAAGCGACAATCCGACATCAGACAACCATCCACCAAATCAAGAAAGAATTCAACATATCTCCCCAACCGATCAAGCATAACTAGTTTCCTCCACCATGAGCAAGGAAATACAGGAGTTCAAAGATGCAATTCTTTCCAGCCTACTTGGTGTCAGAATACCAGTGAGAAAAAGCCGAGCCGACACGATCTCAGATACTTCCTTTTTGGGATCCATCACTTCCATCGAACTACCACAAAATTTTAGCCCACCAGATATGAAGCCGTATGATGGATCCACAGACCCAAATGACCATGTGGTCCATTAAGAATACAAGATGATGTCTACTAATCTGGCTCCTCATCAATGGGAAGTTGGAATGTGTAGAGGATTCAGAGAAACATTGGCAGACCCATCCCTCACTTGGTTAATCAATCTACCTTACTGGACTATTGGGTCGTATTAGGAATTAACTGATAAGTTTGTGGAGCACTTTTCCAGCTCTTGTAAACTTGAGAAAACCACATACGACCTCAACGCAATTCAGCAGCGGAAATGAGAATCTCTACGAGGCTACGTTGTATGTTTCAACAAAGAGAGAATATTCATTCTGGATCTCCACCAGCCGACTGCCATTGAAGCTTTCAGGAATAGGTTACTAGCATATAGTGGACTTTATAATAGGCTAACAAAATTCCGATGCTACACTATGGATCAGGTTATGGCCCGAGCCCAAATCGAGGTCAGATGGGAAGATGACAAGAGGAGCAAGAAATGGGACGTTCCCAGTAACTGATATGAAGAGAAAATTTCAAACTCTTCCAAACGACGAATGGGTTCGAATGCAAGAACCTATCAACCAACAGAAAGTCGGACTCCGCAAGTTGGGAATCATCACATTAAAAATATGGATTATAAACGCATGCCTTCACCCTACATGATATGACACCGGTCTTCAGTGAATTTATCTCATTCGACATTAAGACCAAGCGACACTTAGAAATGAGAATTTCTTATATATCAAAGACAAAAGACTATTAATATTAAAAAAAATATTATTTTTACATATGGACCATCACCTGGCCTAACTGACACACGTCTCCTAGTCGACATAGGAGTACCCTCGTAAACCTCCAGCATACCCAATTGACCAAGAAACATTCTCTAAGATTGTCATCTTCTTCAGACTACGGGGAAGAATTGTTACTACTCAAGATGGCATAAATGAATTTTCATCTATTCCATGAGACATGGATGGATTGCCATCAACTTCAGACTACGTGGGAAGTCCTCCTTCTGGTCCAATCGACTAAAGCTTCCTTACCATCATCGGAATGGGTAAAGTGAAGAATCCTGAGGACTTCAATCTGGTCCAATCGACCGAAGCCTCCTAACCTTCATCAAGTCAGACAGAGTGAAGAACACAGAGGAACTCCATCAGGTCCAGTCGATCGAAGCCTCCTGACATTCATCAGGTTGGTTAAGTGAAGAATCACGAGGTTCTTCATTATGTCTAGTTGACCAAAGCCTCATGACCTTCATCGAGTCAGATAAAGTGAAGAATCCAGAGGACCTTCATCAAGTCCAGTCGATCAAAGCCTCTTGACCTTCATCAAGTTGGGTAAAGTGAAGAACCCCGATGACCTCTATCAGGTCCAATCGATCGAAGCCTTCTGACCTTCATAGGGTCAGGTAAAATGAAGAACCCTGATGACCTCCATCAGGTTGAGTCGACCAAAGCCTCCTTACCTTCATCAAGTCAGGTAGAGTGATAGAGGACCTCCATCAGGTCCAGTCGACCAAAGCCTCATGGAACTTCTTCAGGTCCAGTCGACCGAAGCTTCCTAACCTTCATCGGGGAAGGTAGAGTGAAGAATCCCAATGACCTCAATCGGGTCCAGTCGACCAAAGTCTCATAGACCTTCATAAGGTCTAGTCAATCGATGCCTCATGACCTTCTAGTAGAGTGGATACTCTTTTGGACCTTCATCAGGTCCAGTGGACTGGGGACAATCTGAAAAAAAAGGAGCTATGATAACTTGGAAGAGAATAGCCCTTCTAAAAGATCAGGAACTCCCATTTTCATCATACGACATATGTAAGTTATAAGGGGGCCTTCCCTCGGCTCAGATGATATAACATGGTTTCAACCCTCGAGAGCCACCAACTGTCTCTGCCGATGTGCTCTTCAGATGACATGTAAAAGTAATTTTTTCCTTCTTGCTAACCATGATTCGTGGTTTCAAGTTCACAGGCAATGTCATATGACATACATGAAGACATGTACCTTCATCTGGTCTAGATGATATTGAAGACTCCTCCGACTCTGAGCTGGTTTGGTCGATTAGAGATTATCATGGCCTTCATCTGATCCAGTCGATGAAAATATTCCCCAATGACTCATGTCGAGTCAAGATCAAGACCTACACCTTCATCTGGTCCAGAAGACATTGAAGACTCCCCCAACCATTAGCTGGCTTGGTCGATTGGAGATTATCCTAGCCTTCATCTAGTCCAGTCGATGGGAACATTCCCCAATGACTCATGTCGAGTCAACATCAAGACTTGGACCTTCATCTAGTCTAGACGATATAGAAGACTCCCCGACCCTTAGCTAGTTTTTTTGACTGGAGATTATCATGGCATTCATATGGTCCAGTCGACGGGAACATGTTAGGGTTGGTGCTCAAAGTGCCAATCCGGATCATATTTATGTCCGATTCATGAATACGAACAATTTATTTTTCCATAATATTACTTATTTATGGTATTATTTCTTACTTTTATATACATATTTGATCTAATTACGATTAGATTGAAACTCAATATGATTTAGTGATATGTATATATTAGACAAAGACCCGATAATATATTTTGTAGTGCGCAGTTATAAAGTAGTTTGTAATTGATATTGGAAAATGTCACTACTAAAAGTATATTATCAAATAAAGTTTCGGGTCAAGATTTACTGACACGAGTCGGTTAGTAAAATCCGTTGAGACCAGTACATGTCGTATATCAAGACTTGATCCGATGATTTATCCCAGTGAACCATGAGTCTTGGGAGACTCGTATAGACGTGTATGTGTTTATTTGATAAACACTTAATGACTCACCGAAGATTTCCTAATAGATGATACACCAACGTCAATAGGAATATTCTCGAGTCGAGTAGTATAGTGGTCATTCGACTTGAGATACCACTGTAGATATATGAGATATACTCTATAATTTGATGGCAGTCATGTCACCGATCTATTTATATCAGACCTCCACATGTTCCTTAAGTGTGGACTGATACTAATGATATCCTATGAGTATCAGATAGAATCCGCCAGTCATGTGTACATGGCATATGTATCTTGAATGTGTTTATGATCTAGTAAATTCATGGCCATGGTAAACTTCAGAAGCGAGTTCCGAGTGTTATTTAGAGATCATAAATTTGAAAGTCGATTATATTATACCTTAGGGATTTGACGTTTCTATCTATATCCCCGGTATAATATTGATAGCCTCGACTTATATAGTTTAGCGAGATTATCTGTGGTCGTCATAATTCATGAGTGGGTGAATTATGGACACGAAATTGGATTCCGTGATGGATAAACCTAAACTTAGAGAGTCCCACAATATGAAGTGTACTCGTTGAGCAATTGGGCAACACATTATGAATAATATAGAATATTCATAATACTTCACCGGATTGAATGAGTTAATTTGAACCGTTTAATCGGTTAAACGAAAATACATGCATTATGGGATTTTGGTCAATTAATAATTAATGTGTATTTATATTTGATACAAGATTTGATTTGATACATATTAATTAATTGTCAAATGAGATTTTGACACATGCCATTAATATATGTATTTGTTATTTAATGTAAATAAAATACATATATAATAATAATCGCATTAATTAATTATTTAGGCATTTAAATGTTAAATATCTAGATAATTAAATAATATCAATATAACATAGTTGTTATGTAATATGTTTGATTATTATTGGTTACAAGTGGCATATTCTTTTAAACTTAAGGTTTACAAATTGGATTTATTAACTTAAAACTTATTATTATTATATAATTAGATTAATTGACCAAATGACCAAAATGCCCTTCTCCCCCCTCCTAAAGTTGTTTAGGCTTGCTATTTAAAGTGAGAAAATTTCATATGGCCGAATCTCTCCAAGATAAAAGCTCCCAAAATTTGTTTGAAGAAACAAGGAAGAAAGTGAAGAAATCAAGAAAAAGGTTTAGGGAAATTAGTAGATTTGGAGGTAATCTTCATAACCCTTAAACTTAGAAAGTAGTTTTCTTGTTCTTGAGCACCTAGAAAAGTTCTAGGGTTTCTTCCTTTCTTAGATTTTGGGGCGTTTTGATTTAGAGAATGGATTTGGAGGCTAGATGCATATGTGAAGTGGGGTTTACCGTTATGCCTATGATGTTCGGTGACCATGACACTGTTAGGCTCGCAGCCCGTATAAAGTACGGAGTAGCCCACTGGGGACTAAACCGGAGAATAAATGAGTCGCCACCCATCGTGAATTGGGAAAAGATTTAAGACCGCACTCACCCTTCGCAAGGGAAGACCTCAAACCGTTGGGTTCAGAATGGTCTCTTACTTATGCTAGTATAATGGATGAGTTCACACAATGATATAGCCAAGTCTTAATGCAATTTATGCAAAAATTCGAATAAAGGAATAATAACATACCCAATCAAAACAATAACCACAATAACATAATTCAAAAAAGCATATTAAATTAAGAAGTACAAGATGCGGTAACGAAAACTATAATAAACAAAAATAAGCAGGAAAAGCGTCGATAAATAAATAGCAAACAAAAATGGGTTAATCACGCATATATGAATATTTTCCGAGTGGTATGTGGAGTTGTATCCCAAGTATAGACCGCACTACCGTCCATTCAGATTCGGCTATAGAATTTACGTATGGGTTTCCATCCGATATACCGCAAGGGATAATAACATGCATAATCATCAATGTAATGTAAACAGACATAAAAAATATAACCATGCATATGCGGATAATCACCAACATGAATAAATAAAATAAACGGAAAAATAATAAAATAACGATAAAAAGATAAAAAAAAAATAAATGCCGAAGAAAGACAAGAATGTGACCAGAAATTTGGTCGTCTTTGATGTAAGACTTCACATACTCGGCTGGACGTATTTCACGTCCAGCCAGGCACACACCTTTTAAGTTCCAAACTTGATCGTAGTAAGCTATGAACAATCTTAAATTGGAAAGTGTTGATGAGGGAATTTGAGCATGTGGAATGCATGAGATTTTATCTATTTGGGAAGATTTGGGCGTGCATATGAGGTTTTCATGGGCCTATGGGCATGTGTATGGTGGGTTGAATGGGTTCATGGGCCGATTGTGTGGGTTGCAGGGTAATGGGCCAGTTGCAGGTGTTTGGGGCTTGTCCGAGGCTAGGGTTTGAAACAACGACTGAGCGAATTCGAGGCTGGCTAGTGAGTCCGAATCCAATAAAGTGCTAATTTTGGCGATTTTCCTTCCTTCTGGCATTCATTTTTTTCGCAACTTCCGTAACTTTTCAGGTAGTGCCTCCATACGAGGCTCATCATCAGGCTTATGTAAAAATATAGTGTCTACAGTAATATTAGTTCAATTTTGTCATTTGATTACTTGTTTCCATTATAGAGTGTTATGACCACTCTTGTAACTTATAGAATTGTTCTTGAGTTCTTCATTTGTGGTGACTTTGATTGGTGTTAATATTAATATGATTAATGTTGAGAAAATTGGATTTAAAGCATGAAAAATGATATTTTTAGTTACCAAATCAGATCTGGAATTTATGTTATTTTGGTGATGAAACTTATGTTGCATAAATGTATTGGATGTGTTTTGGGTATTAGAACAATTGGCGGAAATTATTTCGGAGTTGAAATACATGAAAACGGTGAAAAATGGCATTACCGGGTGTCCGCTGTCCAAACAGTGAATTGGTCGCTGTTCGGGCAGCCTAGGAACTTCTCAAGTACTATTGGGGATGACTTGGGCAGCCCCCGTGTGTGTTGGTTGGTCGGTTCAAATAAAAAACGCGTTTAATACAATTTTGCGGAAAAATATTTTTCGTAAAAGTTTCGCAGTGTTTCAAACTTATTTATGTTGTTATTTGATATTGAATAAATATATTTAGGTGAAATATGATTGAATTATTCATATTGGATATTGAATAATTTATTTGGTAAGTTTAAAAGTTTTAAAGTTACAATTTCGCCCGAACCACGCTTCTGCCGCGCCTTTTGAGAAAATTCCAACATAAGTTGGTATTAGAGCAGGTCTGATCCTTCATCCATTATATTTTTCATGCTTGATATATGATATATAATCCAATTTTGATATTTTTACATGAATGTAATTTAGATATTTCTTAATTTTTCGGTTGTATGCTAACGGAAAACATAACAGATATTTAATGGTTAAGTTAAGTTATGTTTTCCTAGGTAGAATTAAACTGTTGAGAAATTGATCTAGATTAAAATCTGTATTTGATGTAGAGTAAAACCCTCTTTAGGAATATCCCCACTTAATTAAGGCATTAAAGTAACTATTATTAGGAATATTTGTTTCTTAGTCCGCCTTGTCAGTACAGATGCAAATGATTTCCTGACGCTGTAGCTGTATCATGCCAAAGCTATGCAGTTATGGCCGATGGTAGTTCATTTGCGCCGGTAGAACTTATATGATAAGAGATAAATTCAAGTGAAAGTGGAAATCCTGAACGTACCAAAGCTGTCAGGACTATATCGGTAGCTTGAGTTTGTCACTGACAAATGAAGCCTTGATACACCTCCTTATGAATGTGTCAAAGCTGTCACAACGAGAAACGATCAGGACCAAAATCAGGAGTCATAGTGAGTGTGATTGATAATGAGTTGTCTACATGTGAATATACGTAGGCGAGAACGTGCCAAAGCTGTGAGTCGAAATATATTCATGGAGTCCACTTCTCACTATGAAATTTAATTTAATTATTGGATTCCCATTTTTTGTTGAGATTACTGTATTATGTAAAGTAGTGGGAGGCACTGCTGGGTTAAAAATCCATAATTAAGGCAGTGCGTAATATTGCGAAAAAGGCCGCTAATGTTTTCCTTATTCTATTATGTTAATAGTAATAGACTTTTAATCCACTGTATGCATATTTTATATTTATGTTTTCTAACTTCACTTATGATTGCAGTTTTCTAGAATAGGTTCTAGATTTACTATAGATTTTGATATAACTAGATTAGTCTAAACCATCGAGAACCGTTGCTCTGATTTTCTTGGAAAATCAAGATGGTTAGTGAATTAGTTACTAAGTCACGATAGATAATTTAAAAAGATATATGTTTTAAGATATAATTCTCTAAAAAGAATAAGTTCTTGTGTAGTAAGAATTGACGTGAATTAGTTCATGTCTTGAGATTCTTGACTGGCATTAAGAAACCCCATTAGGTATTTGTTTATCTGATAATGATGTTTCTTGGCTTTAGTGACCTTTAGAAGTAATATGTCTGACACAGTTTGCTAATCAATTATTTACAATTGTTGTGAATAGTTGAAGACAAATTATAAAGCTAAAGAAATGAGATGTGTATAGCTGTGTGTAGAGAATATCGATTCTCAAAATACGACAACTATAGGTATTGGATATCATATCTCTCGTCTAGTTATTTAAAATATTGTTTAATGATTGTTTTGATATTTGATATCAGAACTTGCGACTTTTGGATAGTTACTTGTTCTTTATAAATAGTTATTTCATATTTTAATATAACTAGTCGTGTCATTGATGAAGAGAAAAACATTAAGAAAAACATTTGATGAAGTAAATAACTTAGAACAATGCTTTATGAGTTTTTATCACATAAGTATTAGATGCTTATTCTGCATGATAAAAGATGGTCTGATACGAGATCACATCATATATCTTTATCCATTTAATGAATATTGTATTCGAGAAGTTATTAAATCTCATTTAAACAATGATTGTCATTAGACCACAAGATTTATTAAACTAATACATTAGATGTATGTAGTTTAATGAATTATAAATTGCCTTGAGTAGTTTTCTTTACTTTGTAATTTGGTTAATGAGTAGTCATGACTTAGTTACACATTTATGAAAGAACACATATTGAACGTCTTGAAAGGTTCGAGAACTTTCAATCTGTTCTAATGAAACGTGGATCTAACATTTTGACTGGTTCAAAGATATTCGATTTGAAGTTTTGAAAAATATATCTTTAAAATTGATCATGAGTCTTTGAATTGTTCAAAGATGTTTGATATGATCAAACATATGAATTTATGGCAATTACTTCTAAGATTATTTAATGAATATGATTCTTACTCAATATTATTCTTCTACGTTTCTATTATGATAGAATTGGTCATTGGGAGAAATCAAATCTCATATGATTTGATTCGTTTGATATTGAGTGTTATCGAATTAGTTTCAATACTCTTGGGGATATGCTCCAGTAACACTAATTCATCTTTTTAATTAATGTTCCATTAGTTTCTACAGTTTTATATATGATATGTATAAGTAAAAAATTCGAATCTTGAAAAGTTTGAGATTTGAATCTTTCTTTTATATAATGGTTATATAATTGAAAAGTATTTGCGCCTCGGAGGTACAAGTAAAAGTTTATCAAATATTCTATTTAATAGAATATTGTATTCTATTTGATAGAATATCTTTTCTACGATCCCGAGTAATAAAATTATTTTATTACTTAGTGTGTAACATCAGATGTTGACCAATGTAGAAAAGACTTGACTTAGTGAAGTCAAATGTGAGAGTGATAAAATATAAATGGAATCACATAATTAATAAGATAAAAAGACCCTTAGACAACTTCCATATAAGTCCAATAGGATGTCAAAATCATTTGCGAAGTATTTGATACTTAATGGTTCCGCTGTTTTCTTATCGAAGAAAATTATCCTATAACTTGTAATGAGAGTGATATTTGATATTGATTTCAGAAATTAGCATTAAACCATAGATCTAAGATTGTTCATAGCTTACTACGATCAAGTTTGGAACTTGATTGAGCTTTCGTTATGAATCGTTCATAAAATGTATAAATTGTTTGCGCAACAAAAGCAAAGTGAGGTTATTAAAGGTTTGACCTTTATAGTATGACAATAAGAAATGTTATACTCAATAATCTATTGTAGATTCTGAGGAAACTTGTCTCTAGTCACACTAATTGAACAATTAAGGATCTGTTGGTTAATATTTATATTAAACTATATATTTTAGCTAGGAATACAAAGTGGCATTCCTGAATGGTTTCTTCGAAGAAGAAATCCATTGTGATTTATTTGCTTGAAGAGTTCATACTAGAATGGCCCTGGAGTTTATATTTTGTTAAGATCATAGTTTGATATACCAGCTTATAGAGCCTATTGTAGACTCAGATGAGCTTTTCGAAAATCTGTGTTCTTTAATTTTGATATTAGTCAGATTGTCTGATTTTATCAAAGCATAGAGAACACATATGTGATAATAGGGTTAGTGGGAGCGTACATATTTCTTTCTAGAATTGTATATCCTAACGACATTATCATTATTAATGTAATAATGAGATGTTTGTAAGGTAAAAGATTTACCTAAGTCTTCTTTTCTCCGTGAAAGCATTGAGAGTAGTCTTTGTTATATTCGATATAAAGTTTCATATACGATATAAAACAAGAGACTTGTGAGATACTCCCATTAGTCGTGCATTAGATATGATCTAATAAAGGACACATCAAGACTATCTGTGTGACAGTTAGTATAACTGTTTGACAGTTAGTGTGTCTCTTATATATAATATTCATCTTTCGTAAATGATGATTACTTTATCGAAAAGGAAATTGATTAGAATGTCTAGTCAATCTTATGTATCATAGGATGATGACATAATGTATATTATATTTTGTACGATTAAAGATATCAATTTAATCGTAATTGTTACGAGTTATTTTGATACGCTATAGACCATAGGATGTGTCTTGAAACATATTCTTTGTTATCTTTGAGATATTAAGAGCGAGTTTCTTATTCATGGAGAACATAATTCGCAACCATTATGATCAAATTAGTTTTGAGACTATTTATGACATTAGATGGTCTATGTCATATAAAGTCAGAGAAGATGCAGTGGGAGTGCCACGGTTGATTCTACTGTATTAGTGGAATTAGTTGTAACTTATGAAGTATTGACTTATGAAGTATTGACTTATGAAGTTGCATAGTGACCTTATAGATTAGAAGTTTTGATATTAGTGTTGTGCTTGCGATTGTCTCATAATATTTGGATTTGATCTCTAAATACATAGATAACTCAGTAATTGTATCACAATATTGATGTATAACTTAGGTTATACAATATATGAATAATGCTGGCGAAGGGAAACGATTGGGTTTGTTGGACAAACTCAATATGTTATAGCGGGCTTACTTGTTGTTGCCTACCTCTTGAAGACCATGTGTATGTAATGCATATTTAGATGTGTATATGTTACAATGGATTAACACTAGCGCAAGTGGGAGAAATTGTTAGGGTTGGTGCTCGGAGTGCCAATTCGGATAGTATTTATGTCTGATTCATGAATACGAATAATTTCTTTTTCCATAATATTACTTATTTATGGTAGTACTTCTTGCTTTTATATACATATTCGATCTAATTACGATTAGATTGAAACTGAATATGATTTAGTGATATGTATATATTAAACAAAGACCCGATAATATATTTTTTAGTGCACAATTACAAAGTAGTTTGTAATTGATATTGGGAAGTGTCACTACTAGAAGTATATTATCAAATAAAGTTCCTGGTCAAGATTTACTGACACGGTCGGTTAGTAAAATCCACTGAGACCGGTACATGTCGTATATCGAGACTTGGTCCGATGGTTTATCCCAATGAACCATGAGTCTTGGGAGACTCGTATAGACGTGTAGGTGTTTATTTGATAAACACTGAACGACTCACCAAAAATTTCCTAATAGATGGTATACCGACGTCAATAGGAATCTTCTCGAGTCGAATAGCATAGTGGTCATTCGACTTGAGATACCATTGTGGATATATGAGATATCCTCCAAACTTTGATGGCAATCACCTCACTGATCTATTTAGAGTAGATATTCGGCTGTTTATTGGGTGTGGATTGATACTCATGATATCCAATGAGTATCAGATAGAATCCGTCTGTCCTATGTACAAGGCATAGGTATCTTGAACATGTTTGCGATCTAGTAAATCCATGGCCGTGGTATTCTTCGGAAGCGAGTTCCGAGTGTTATTTAGAGATCGTAAATTTGAAAGTCGGCTATATTATACTTTAGGGATTTGACATTTCTATCTATATCCCCGGTATAATATTGATAGTCTGTGACAGAAGGATTATACGTATTTAATGACCTCAACTTGCATAGTTTAGCGAGATTATCTGTGGTCGTCATAATTCATGAGTGGGTGAATTATGGACACGAAATTGAATTCTGTGACGGATAAACCTAAACTTAGAGAGTCCCACAATATGAAGTGTACTCGTTGAGAATTTGGACAACATGTTATGAATAATATAGATTATTCATAATACTTCACCGAATTAAATGAGTTAATTCGAATCGTTTAATTAGTTAATCGAAAATACATGCATTAAGGAATTTTGGTCAATTAATAATTAATGTGTATTTATATTTGATACAAGATTTGATTTGATACATATTAATTATTTTTCAAATGAGACTTTGACACATGCCATTAATATATGTATTTGTTATTTAATATAAATAAAAATATATATAATAATAATTGTATTAATTAATTATTTAGGTATTTAAATGTTAAATATCTAGATAATTAAATAATATCAATATTACATAGTTTTTATGTAATATGTTTGATTATTATTGATTACAAGTGGCATGATTCTTTTAAGCTTAAAGTTTACAAATTGGATTTGTTAACTTAAAGCTTATTATTATTATATAATTAGATTAATTGACCAAATGACCAAAATACCCTTCTCCCCCTAAAGTCGGTTAGGCTTGCTATTTAAAGTGAGAAATTTTTTTTTCCTCATTTCATTATCTCACTTGGCCGAA